>APFE030349167.1:0-33116 GCA_000404065.3 Pinus taeda | reverse complement strand
TGCTTTGATGGTATTATGTTGCTTTGACTCTACAGGTGTTCTTTGAAGCGGGACAAGTGAGGAAGGAGTGGCAAAGAGCTGTCAAAGTGGAGATGAAACAAGCAAGGAGCCAAGTGGAAGACTAAGGTTGGTACTCTCTGCTTCTCTCTCATCTATTTATCATAAAGGAAAACACAAGTAACTTTAGTTTGTTTGCTTCTAAGATAGTTACCCGTCTTAGTGGGACTAACTGCTCTGAATGGACACTAGTTTTCCCGATAACAAAATGGCGACTCCGCTTGGGAGCGAATAGCTTGTTTACTTTATAAACTATAGATGGAGCCTAAAGTTATGCCAGCTAGCCTTCAAACTACTTTTTCTATGCAACTGCAAAGTAGATAAACGTTGCTTCAGTCAATCTCCGGGTTAGTCTATGAATTAAACATCTGACTTATAAACATCCTAAGTGTCCTAGTGGTGGCTCAAGTAACCTCATTAGATCAGCCCCTATGTTTTGTATTTACTGATTATCATTAGCTTAGCTTAAATCCCTGAACTAACCTGCAAACTGTGACCAAAACCAAGTTAAAGTCTAATTCCTGGACCATTGCACTATCTCCTTTTGAAAATCTGGATGCATCGCACCTCCCGTGTGCTGTAAGTGAGATGCATCCCTATTTCCCTGTGTGTCAGGTGCAATGATAAGATAAGACTGTTTTTGCCTCCAGATTTTGGTTTTTCTTTACTCTCTTCAACTTTGTTCAAGAGTTTTCTTGTCTGTGGTCAGCATACAACTGTTGAAACTCCCTTCCTTTGCATTATTCAGCCTCCATTGTACAAAGAATTGTGAATGTTTTTATGTATTTTTCGCCATTTAAAATTCTCCTTTACAAACAATAGGTTAATCGAACTGTCGTATTTTGATTTGAAAGTGTCACAAGTGTCATTTTAAGTCAAAGAAAAGAATCCTCCTCTTTCTGATAGTCGATTACACTGTTACTCTTGTATTTGATTTGAATTAATAATATTTCAAGTGTTGAAAATATTTTGTGATTCAAAATCGGAAAGTGTCGTCTTTTTCTTCCTTTCGTCTTTTGAAAAGAAAATTGTTAGTACTGTTTCTTTGAAAGAAAGATAGTTCAGATTTGTACTTAGCATTCTTTTTGTCATTCACACATTAAGAAAGCACAAAACAAAGACATGCATGTGCATTTGAATTTAGACTGCTTGTGGGGATTGATTTAGGACAGTGCATCTTAGTGTGTGCTCTCTGCTCTATGTTGAACGAATTTCACTTTTCTTTCCTTAGTAGCTAGGATTTTCATTGCAAAAAGAAGAGTAAACGACTGTTTATCATCTTAGATTGCATATTTAGGATTTGTATATCTACATCACATGGTGAACCTTAAAGGAAAACTTCTTAAGAAAGACCAACTGTAAAATAAATTTCAATGAACATAAAAATGCTTTGGAACCTAATGCACAACATTTAGAAGTCTAGGCAAGAGATGTATCCCAGCGTCGTAAACCTTGGTAACTATCGATTTCATTGTAGGTTGGGCGATTCCTCCTCTTTGAGACAACAAGTGCTAGTATGGACTTGTGCTCCCTCGTTTCGTTGAGTATATATTGGGGGAACACAATAGGCTATATCATTTATCCTTAGGAAGTCGTGTTTTCTGCCCTATCGATCACAATGCACTGAATAGATCACAATGCACTAAACACAGCATTCAGGAAGATTGACTGCCGTACCATAAAAATTATTCTACATTTTTGCGATTGGTTTGGTAATCCCTCTGTCTAGATTCCCAGAGTAGTCACTTTTGTTCCTTTTTAGAATCCTTAAAAGAAAAGTTCCATCTGAGCACTTGTCACTTCAGGCTCATTAAAATCGAAGGCGACTAGAGTCATCTTTAGCTTTTCTCGACTCTTAAAAATTGAAAAAGTAAGTTGTGTCAAAGTGTCATAAAATTTCTTTTAATCAGAATAATTTCACTATTCCTTCATTGATATTAGGTTGAGAAAATGGAGTTCACCAACCAAGGATTTCCCCTTGGGGGAAATCCTAGTCCTTTCTCCTCTTGGGGAGATGTTGGTGCACCTCATATGGCCACATTGTCCCTTCCAGGAGTGATAATTGACCTGCTAGTATGGCTCTTCTCGACCTCTGTCATTCAAAGCATCGTGATTCCTGAGTAATTAAATCAACAACTGGATGATACTAGAGTTACCCCCCAACCTTCTACTTCGTTTATTTATCCCTCTCCTTCTTCATCTTTGCTTGGTAAAGATGGTAAAACTAAAAACCAGGTAACTGAGAAGAAGAAGAAAGGGAAGGAGAAGAAGAAGAAGAAGCCAATGGTGAAAGGGGGCAACCAAGCATCATCTAGAGAAAATCCACACACTGCACCATCAAAACCTAAATCTCCATGTGTCATTTGCAAAGGGGACCACTATCATTGAGATTGTCCTTGCATCCCATGGATCTTAAGGGACTGGTCTCCCCACTTGCCCAATCCAGTGTCCTCAACCTCTGATGATCATGTTGAAAGTACACCGTCAACTAATGAAAACGAAGTCACTAGACAGAAAGGAAGGTCTAAAATTCCTTGTAGACTGTGTGAAGGTAGTCATGCCATCCACCGTTGTCCCTTCCTAGATGAAGCTAAAAGAGTCTTGGATAACCATCCTGCTTCACCACTACAGCTTCCTCCTGGATACAAGAAAATCTTTGTGGTCGGTCGAAGCGTCTGGCATTGAAGATAAACCCTCTGAGTCTACATTGTTCCAAAGTCAACAGGTCGAGATGGTAGTCGACCCAATATTATCTTCAGAAGGTCTACCTTCAGATGATACAGTCACCAAAGAGAATGAGAACAACACCATTCAAATTCTTTTTGTAAACACAGACTCCGATGAACATAGGAGAAATCTACCCGTTCCTTTACTGCAGGAAGGAATTTCCTCAAAGATGTATCCGGCCATTTATTCGGTCCCACCTCCAAGCAACCTAGTCATTTCCTTCGATTGGAATCTACTAGGCAGATCCCGTCCACCGTCTAATGTACCATTCCGAATCATCGTACAAGCTTACAGAATGGTCATGGTTAGTACTATCATAGATGAAGGGGATTCTATGAGTATCCTTTCCTCAACTACTTGGAGAGTGCTTTGTTCACCATCGCTTCTGCCTGAGATGCGAAATCTAACAGGCTTCGACAAAGGAACCAGTCGATCGTTAGGGATCCTTCCAGATTTGCCTATAAATTTGAGAAGGAAAACTGTTTATCTGAACGTGATGATAGTTTAAGTACCTTTAGATTACAATCTACTCCTTGGGCATGACTACATTTATAGCATGGGAGTTATGGTTTCCTCACTCTTTCAAGTGATGTGTTTTCCACATGAAGGAAGAGTGGTCTAGCTCGTAGACCAGCTTTCATTCCCCAGTTCACAGATAGCTAATAGTTAAGTGCCATCCTTATCTAGTCCTTTTGCGCAAGGAATGTCTCATCAATCTCCAGTCCATCCACTTGATCAGCGTGAGTGATTTGGTGATTGTGACTGAAACCCAAGAGGCATGCCCCTTGGTCTGCTTCGGTAGGAAAACCCAGTTATAAGGTAGGTTTCCACATAGGAATATGACTAGTCTGACATACCCATCCGTTTAGGAAAATGGGATTAGACTGGAATAAGATTCCTCCATCAGAAGGTATGCCTTTCTTGACAGAGCCAAGGAAGTGTTTTGTCTACCAATTGAATGGTAACCTGGAAACTCTACTTCATTATACCTAGGGTCATGCAAACCTTTTTGCATACATGTAAAAAGCGACCATTTATTTTCTTAGTTTGTAGGTTCTTAACCCTTTAAAGTCGTAGGATTGATCATTCATAGCTTGCATAATGAAAGGATCTAGAGCAAAGTTTCGAATGGGGAAAGCTCCCTAAAAAATGAACCTATCAATGAGACATCCTTATTATACGACTGGCATGAGCAGTTTTACATGAAGTTCAAGCTTGTTAGAAAATAAACCTAGCAATGAGCATATGTTCCACCAGAGTTTAAGCTCATTAAAAAATGAACCCACCATCGGTAAATAACCATTGTGATCACATTATAATCAGCTTTTGAGCCTTGGTCATGTTCTCACCCTCATCTCCACTCTTTTTAGCCGATCATACACCTCCATTTGATTGTTTACCCCTTTTGAGGAATAGCTACGACGAGTGATTCTATTAGCCATCTTCTTTACATTGTCATGATTGAAAAGTTCCAAAACTTACTTGGAACCAATTGTTATTCGAAAACATCACTCGTTCCTAAAAAAATGAGTCTCCTCTAAGCTCTTTTCATCTGACTTGTAAAATATGAAAAAATTGCCAAGCAATTATCCTCTCCAGCTCATTAAAGTGATTGGAAGTGCCATCCCTTCTCTAGATTTTAATATTTTTGGACCTAAGGGATCATTGCACAAAAAGATCGAGCGCTTGTCTTGTTCGGCTCATTAAAACTATCAAAACATCATCCCTTTCGTATTATTTTATACTTTTTTGGACTTAAGGGATTATATTACAAAAAAGGATTACTGGAGTTTCCTTTCCAAAATTTTCAGACTCTCTAAAATTGAAAAGGACTGAGTTATCTTTATCGTTAAACTCATTAAAATAATAGCGACAAACTTGTCCATGCAGACAAGAACGAGTTTCACTGCCGCTAGGCTCGTTAAAATAGACTGATAGGTTTGCCCAAAGGGCAAATTATAGAACAAGCATATGTTATCCTCCTCAAGCTTGATAAAAATAAAGAGGTATTGGTTAGCAATGACTGGGGAAAAATTTGGAAGAAAACTTGAAGAAACTTTATTGGTAGTAAGTTGCTCTTGAACATGACACTTTCACTCCATCACCATGATTGAGTCTGGTTGGGTTATTCCGTTCACCGGCCATATCACCATTGGTCCACCATACCATCCATTTTTGGGGTTAATGCTACCAATCCATTTCAGTGTCATCGATATGTTCAAGAGAAGTTGCTCAAAGAATTCGCCAACCTAGCTTGTGTCTCATCCACTGCAATACCTTCACCCTTCATTCTTTCATGACTGCCACCATGAATCTTGTATCATTAGATCATTTTCACCTCCACAAAATCATTTTCTCTATTTTGTGTCGTAGATGTGGGATTCATTAAGGCCCTCCTACGATGGGTCACTTCTTGTCGACGTTAGGTCATTATCCAAGAAGTTGACTTAGGAACAACCCTTTCAATACTTTGAAGCTTGTATGCCTCAATGGAAAGTTTCTCACTTCCGGCGACATGTTTACATCAATGGCCTTCGACCGAAAGATTTTGTGTGGTGTTTGACATCGACTCATGTATTCATACCACGTGAATTGTAGTGCAGTAACTTGAGGTTCATTATCATTATCGATGATTCCTCTCACGCCTGTTAACAACTTACATCGTTGGTTGGTAATCAGGCGATGTCTTTCCATGTTCAACTTCAGAACATCTTTTCACATGGATCAACTTGTACTTCAGGCGAAGATTGAATGAGTTTGAAGACCCCGGATCTAGTTTCATCCATCCAGGATACGATATATTCAGGAAAATAAAGACATCAAATATACATCATAGCTGCACAGATAATCATCCAAGGCAAAGGATGATGGCTCTACTAGAATCATCAGTCTGCCATACAGACGGTTGTCTGTCTTATGTACATGAAAATGAATTTATAGAATCTGAGCATGGGAATTCCCGCCTCAGCTAGATCATGAAAATATTATGAAGATAATGTATTGTATTTTATGTTATTATAGGTCACCTTCCAGTTTGAAAAAACATCAGATCCTCATGATAAAGCATTTCACCAGACATCAAAAGATTTACAACCTCATGCTTTAGGGGGCAACTGTTATAGACATATTTGGGCACTACAACCCCAATCACATATGTCCATAAACCAAGGGCTTCTAAGTCCCTAAAAGTGTTGTTTCATACCCTAATGTAATAAGGTCAATTGATTACATCATCTCCCAGAAGTTCTCCATGAAAAACTGCTCAGAACTGGTCAAAACTAGACCATCTCACCTACACCATGGTCAAAGTGCAATGCATCCCACCTAATGCACATGGGGGTTGTGATACATACTAAAAATCCCTTCTATGGGGTGCGATGGGTGAGAGTAGACAAATGGCAAAGATAGTTTTCAAGGTGGATGATCATGGAATCTTCTAGAAACTTCTCCTGTGACACTTGCCTCTCTGAATTCGCCCAGGGATGAGTAAGATATCATGAAATCTCCAAGTGGAATTGATAACTATCAGAGAAATGGCACTAATAAAAAACCTAGAAGCTGACTTACCCATCTGCAAGCATCTATATATGGATCCCTCATCCTAGAGATCCAAAGGCTGGAATTTTGCATCTTGTAAAGAAGTGTTGTTGGTTCCTTTGTGGAACATCATAGTGTTGGGTGATCTAGCTTTTCATGAGGTGAAGAAGGGCTTTCATGCTGGGAGGATGGCACTAGGTCAGATCAATGGGTTGTAATCTTCTCTTCTACTACTTCTATCAATAAAGCTATTTGAGTTTTCCTCCATATTCTTATATGTCTTTGAATGTTGAATTGATATATGCATTTGTATGGTCAATATATATCTGATCCTATATTGTTTATGATTATAGATCTCTATGCTTTGATGGTATTATGCTGCTTTGACTCTACAGGTGTTCTCTGAAGCAGGACAAGAGAGGAAGGAGTGGAAAAAATCTATCAAAGGGGAGAGGAAACAAGCAAGGAGCCAAGCGAAAGACTGAGGTTGGTACTCTCTGCTTCTCTCTCATATATTTCTCATAAAGGAAAAACAAAGTAACTTTAGTTTGTTTGTTTCTAAGATAGCTACCCGTTTTAGAGGGACTAGCAGCTCTGAATGGACACTAGTTTTCCTGATAACAAAATGGCGACTCCACTGGGGAGTGAATAGCTTGTTTGCTTGTTTCTAGTTTGTTTACTTTATAAACTATAGATGGAGCCTGAAGTTATGCCAGCTAGCCTTCGAACTGCTTTTGCTATGCAACTGCAAAGTAGATAAATGTTACTTTAGTCAATCTCCAGGTTAGTTTATGAATTCAACATCTGACTTGTAAACATCCTAAGTGCCCTGGTGGTGGCTCAAGTAACCTCATTAGATCAGCCCCTATGTTTTGTATTTACTAACTATCATTAGCTCAGCCTAAATCCCTGAACTAAGCTGCAAACTGTGAGCAAAAACCAAGTTAAAGTCTCGTCCCTAGACCATCGCACTGTCTCCTTTTGACAGTTTGGATGCATCGCACCTCTCATGTGCTGCAGGTGAGATGCATCCCTGTTTCCCTGTGTTACAGGTGCGATGATCAAATAAGACTGTTTCTGCTTCCAGATTTTGGTTTTTCTTCACTCTCTTCAACTTTATTCAGGAGTTTTGTTGATTGTGATTAGTATACCACTGTTGAAACTCCTTTCCTTTGCATTATTCAGCCTCCATTGTACAAAGAATTGTGAATGTTTTTATGTATTTTTTTCCATTTACAGTTCTCCTTTACAAAAAGTAGCTTAATCGAACTATCGTCTTTTGATTTGAAAGTGTCGCAAGTGTCGTTTTTAGCCAAAGAAAAGAATCCTACTCTTTTTTATGATTGATTACACTGTTAATCTTGTATTTGATTTTAATTAATAGTATTTCAAGTGTCGAAAGAAGTTTTCAAATTGAAGTTGAAAGTGTCGCTCTTAGTCTTCCTTTTGTTTTTTAAATTCGAAATCGCAAAGTGTTGTCTTAGCCTGCCTTTCATTTTTTGAATTCAAAATCGCAAAGTAGTTTTCCTTTCATTTTTTGAATTTGAAATCGCAAAATATCGTCTTAGTCTTCCTTTCGTTTCTTGAATTTGAAATAGCAAAGTGTCGTCTTTGTCTTCCTTTTGTCTTTTAAAGAGAAAATTGTTAGTACTATTGCTTTGAAAGAAAGGATAATTCAGATTTATACTTAGCATTATTTTTGTCATTCACACATTAAGAAAGCGGAAAACAAATACATGCATGTGCATTTTCATTTAGACTGCTTGTTGATTTTGATTTAGGACAGTGCATCTAGTGTGTGCTCTTTGCTCTATGTTGAAAGAATTTCGCTTCTCTTTCCTTAGTAGCTAGGATTTTCATTGCAAAAATAAGAGTAAACGACCGTTTATCATCTTATATTGCATATTTAGGAGTTGTATATCTACATCACGCGGTGAACCTTAAAGGAAAACTTCTTAAGAAAGATCAACTGTAAAATAAATTTCAATGAACATAAAAATGTTTTGGAACCTAATGCACAACCTTTAGAAGTCTAGGCTAGAGATGTATTCCGACATCGTAAACCCTGGTAACTATCGCTTTCATCGTAGGTTGGGTGATTCCTCCTCTTTGAGACGATAAGTGCCAATACGAACTTGTGCTCCCACGTACCATCGAGTATATATTGGGAGACCACAATAGGCTATATCCTTTATCCTTAGGAAGCCGTGTCTACTGCCCTATCGATCACAATGCATTGAACATAGCATTTGGGAAGATTGACTGTGGTACCGTAAAAAGTATTCTCCAGTTTTGCGATTGGTTTGGTAATCCCTCTATCTAGATTTCCAGAGTAGTCTCTTTCATTCCTTTTTAGACTCCTTAAAATAAAAGGTCCATCTGAGCACTTGTCACATTAGGCTCATTAAAAATTGAAGGCAACTAGAGTCATCTTTAGCTTTTTCTCGACTCTTAAGAATTGAAAAAGCAAGTTGTGTCAAAGTGTCTAAAATTCATTTAATCTGGAATCACTTTTTCCCTTTTTTATTTTGAGTTGATCAAGTAACTCCACAATCGTGGAAGAAAGTCAATCAAAACCCCATCGTTCACGGAAACTAACAAGTCAACTGTCTTTGACTCCCGAAATGAAACCATTCTGGGCCAAGCGAACTCGTTTAACTCGGTCAAAGTCCCCTGGTTTGTTTGAAACTTGTGTTTTGACATCCTCAGAGACTCTAGTTGCTCTAACCATTTGTAGTATCCCTACCTCTACAGAAGAAGTTCCACAGTTACAAGAGGACATTAAAACTGATCCTAGTGTAACAGTAAACACTTCTATTCCTGAACTAGCTCCATCTAGTGCTAATCTAGAAGGTGTTACCCCTCCAACATTTGTCACTGCAGAGTCTATAACTTCTTCGGCACCAGAAATATTTTAAGGACCTGATGGTCTACCTCTTCCTCTTGGACTGATTGCTATAGAAGAGATTATGGAGGATCTTCCATCCAGTACTCCATTGCATTTTGGAACTGGGATCCACCTATATCCTTATACTTTAGAAGATAGTTGTCTTTCATCGCTAGTCCCTGTAGAATCGCTAGGAAATCTTTTAGATAGACTTGATATGTCTGAACAACCATCGACATCTAGGACTATGTCATCTGACATAGCAGTTTGGAACCTCCTGCCGCCACTCTGACAATGTTCGCTGGTATACCATCTGTCCCAACTAGCTCTCAACCACTAGATGGAGTCCACCTAGGGACCGTTTTGATAGTATGGTCTATTCCCGTTTGTTCGTCCGGAATAATATCTAGAATTTCTTATGTTGAGTCTCAGCAAATTGATCCTTCACAACAGTATCAATTTGGGCAGTCTGGTCTCCAAAGGCCAATCTTTCCTTTGAGCACTGGATTTCCGTCGTATGGGGGGCAGTATGCCCTTTCATTGTTCCCTCTAGGAGAACAACCATATCAGAGTTCACAACAGAATTCGGGTCAAGCTGGAATCACATCCAATGGTTGGGTGCCAATACTGCCTCAAAAACCAAGAGTTGTATACTCAATGCAACCAAGTCTACATGTGTCAAATATCCCCACTACACTGGCTATTGTGACAGCGTCTCAAGTACAAGCGTTGCATGTTGTATGCCAACCTCAAGTTTCTCAGGTCATAATACAACAACCTCTTGTCTCCACGACACAACCACAATTTCCGATTAGTGGCTCCTTAATTGGAGCGACTCAGGCTCAAATGGGTACTATTACCCCTCATCTTGGTCAGACAGCCAGTATTGGACAATAGCAAATGGCTTCACAACCATGGCCGGTACAATATCAACAACCGCAATTCCAACAAGCTTACTGAGGACCTGAGCAACAAAGCTTTGCGGGTAAAGGGCAACCATATATTCAAAAAAGTCACTATCAATCATATCATAATGGCTATGCCCATCAACCTTATCAAAGTTATCAGCATCAGATACATTATGCTGGTATGCAAAGAACCACTGCTCAAGCGATCCCATCTTATCCTGGGTATGTATCGCCAAACCTGAATCGACAGTTTCCCTTCGTAGCAACTTTAGAATTACCAGATCTGAATCAGCTAACAAATGATCCGATTGCTTATGCCCCTTGGTGGCCGGCAATTCCTCATAAACTTCCGTTAGATATTCCTAAATTCAATGGAAATCCGATTGAAGATCCATCGAATCATGTGATGACCTTTCATCTGTGGTGTTCATCCAACACTCTCAATGATGATTCGATTAGGCTTTGCCTTTTTCAACGAACATTAATTGGTCTGGCAGCAAAATGGTACATCAAATTTCCCAGAGCTTCATTCGATAACTTCAGTGCCCTTGCCACCACCTTTTTAAGCCATTTTCAGTTACCAATAAGGTACAAAATAGGAACGAAATTCCATACCAATTTGAAGCAGACTATGGCCACTCACATATCTGATCATATTCATGAGTGATGACGTCGTCATAGAATGGTAAAAACCTATGTTCTTGATCATCTACTAGTTGAATGGTTTATTAAGTCATTGTTACCTTCTATTACAGAAGATGTGGCAAAGGGAGGAGTCATCACTGAAGAGAAAGTCATTGCTTGTGTGCAATATCTAGACTTGATCTATACTCAGTCGGCGCGCTCTTCGAAAAAATACCTGATTCTCCTAGATCATAGTTTTTCGTTCCCCCTCCTCCTAAATCAAGCAAAGACTCTCATGCTGGCGATGGCATGATAGGTACGACTAGCACAAAAAAAGAAAAGGCTACATCGAAGAAAGCCCATATGGTTTCTAGTCAAAATGAAAATGAAGAACTTCTCACCTCGAGGTTAATGCCATGTCAACTGACAAAGGTAAAGAACCAAAGCAACCAAGAGGCAAGAAGAGAAAGAAAGGGAAGAAGAAGAAGCAAGATGATTCGTCTCCTGAAAAATATTCTGCAAACACTTCTAGAGAAAGGAAACCCAGTCATCCATGCTTTATATGCGATGAGGATCATTGGACGACAGATTGTCCACATAAAGCTAAGATTAAGAAGTTCTTCAGAAACTCAAAAACCTCAGTGGTATTGATTGATCTGTTTCCAAACCGAGGAACCAATCTAGTTGCTAGAGACAATGCTTCCCCATCTCAAGTGCTTTTGTTGTCCATTTCGAAACAAAAAAATGATGCTTTGATATTGACAAGGAATAAAGATTACGGGAATCCACAGTTGTCGAACAACAAGGCTACTGATCAACCTAGTAGTTCGACAACAACTTCGACCGAAGTTGTGCCACCCATCATTCCTAAACTAATGATAAAGCCACCAAAGGGAGTAGTACACAAATCGACATTTAATCCTCATGCCAGCGTAGCATAGAATTATAGTATAATGGAGGATCTAGCCCAATCACCATCCGCTATGTCGATACTTGAAGTACTGCAAAATTGCCCCTCCCAAAAGCAAGCTCTATTATTAGCAATAGGTGGGATTGACCCAACAGATTCTAATCTTGTGACCTTTAATCATAAAGCATATGAACCTCAGTTACCAGCTCAGCTCGCTTTCCTCATTTAAGTGAAAGCCCTTAACAAAATTGTTCATCGAACAATTATTGATGAGGGGGCATCTACATGCATTATGTCAATGAGTTGTTGGAAAACATTAGGCTCACCACCCTTGTCATGATCGTCAACGACATTAAAAGCATTCGATGGATGGAAATACACCCCATACGGGATTTTAAGTAACTTGCAAGTTGAACTGGGGGGGAAAATAATAGAAATTGATGTCAAAGTTATCGATGGAAACCTCGATTACAACATCCTACTGGAAAGGCCCTGGATTTATGCTATGGCTGCTGTTGTGTCAACATACTTTAGAAAGATTACATTTCCTTTTCAAGGAGGAATTACAACCGTTGATCAACAAACCTTTCTCCCCAATAGTTCACAAGTTACGGGAAGTATCCCAATGATCCATGGAAGCCCTCATTCGCTTCAAAATATTGGAGTAGGCCTCCTAAAAGACCATACTTTAATGGTTGCTTTTGCCCTATCGCCTCTGAGTAATCTGGTGGAAGTGGCCACAGTGGAAACCTGCAATATGATATCTTCTATATCTAAAAGATTCATAATATTCTCGAACATTTTGTTAGAATGGATCATTGCCAGGTATTACCCCCAAGCCCAATAGAAATATTGTAGCAATCAATTTTCTTGGCCTGGGGGGCAGACCCAAATCAATGCTTGTTGGAGAGGTAAATCCCCTCTATGGATAGAGGTGATCCCTACTAGCCCAGAATGGGTCTAGCAACAATCAAACAATGCTATCACGCAAGTTCCTAATTGCAAATAAAAGTTAGGTGATGAAGACCTACTTGAGATCCAACACTTTAGTTTGTAGAAGAGACGTCACCCACGTTCCTTTGCCTTGGCCGGTCACGATCCTCCACTATCCACGTGAATAGACACCTGCACACAAAGAGAACAACACAAACACAAGCGTGAAACCTAATATATGCAATTATACATCAGTCAGGAAGGATATAATTCAACATCAACCATTACAAGTACAACGAGAATGGAACCATAATGATAGTCATCTATTTATTAATATTCAACAAAGGAGAATACAACCAGCGTACTGACGTCAAGTCCTCCTTTGGCTGGGTGCTCAGCTACACAAGTCTTGCAAAAGCTTGAAGGGGTGAGGGACAAGCTCTCTCTCTCTTTAGTGACAAAGTCTCCTTACGTAGGTAAAGCCTTATGGATACAAAGAAGGCTCTTGCAACTCCAACCTCTTGATATCTTCCTTTCAGCAAAAGTATTGCCACTAGAGTCAGAACTAGAACCAGCTTGCTCAAGCCATGGAGACAAGATTTTATAGAGGAAAAGGAAGAGATAAGGTCAATCACAACAATAATGGATTTGGCTTCATCACTTGGAAACTTCTATGGAATGGTGGCAAACTACCTCCCATTCAAGGAGATTCGAAGCCAAACCATCCTCCCTTAACTTGGAGTCTGTTGGTGAATGAGTTGGATAGAACTTTCGGAGGTTGGATTAGTTCAAAACTTTGCCCAAAATGGTTGGCGCGATTGCGAATCTGGGACAGAGCGCTAATGGCGCGCCCTTTCAATAGGATTTTCCCCATTGGCGCGGGCATAACACAGGGGACCAGCGCTAATGTAAAAAGGGCTGTTTTTAAGGGCAATGAGCAGGAGATGTCTTAAGGGCATATGAAACTCATGTTTAGAGGTGAATAATGCAAGTGGTTTCAAGTCTTGTCACTTCTCACAAGTCCCGAAATGAGTCCTCCAAAGGTGCAGGAGAGAGGTAACAGGGACGGTGACAAATGTGACAAATAACTGTGTAACAGCCCCCTAAAGCATGAGGCCCGAGAGAGAGAGGGGTGAAGTGCTTTACAAGAACATGTGTGACTGAAACATTGCCACCGGAGAACCTGCGAAAAGAAGTACAACTGATATCTCACGTACATGATATATAGTATGGGAGCAGCCATCCGTAACAGAGTATAAAACTGGATCCCAGGCATGGACGCAGCCATCCGATGAGGATCTATGAATGGACTCAGGTATGGTCACAGCCATCCAGTGAATAAGTCATCTAATGATTACAATAATCCATAAAATGCAACCCGGATTTCAATATGCACAATCCGGGGTCTTGCGCTCCAACTCGACTCGAACATAGTACAAGTTCAAGCATGTGAATATAGGAGTCGAAGTCGAACATGCATGAACATTGTTTGATTACCAGTCAATGATGAAAACTGTTAACAGATGTGAGAGGTGCCACCAATAATGACGATGGTCCTCAAGGTACTATAGGTACAATCCACGGCGTGTGAATCAATGAGCCCGTGTCGAACACCCGTAGAATCATCCGATCGGAGGCCAATGATGAAAACCTCGCATCGAACACGAAGAACCTGCCATCGAGGCATGCAGGCTCCAAGGTACTTGAAGGGAGTCTCTAGGTCACCTTCCTGGATAATGAGTTGAAGTCGACAGGAAGTGATCTTGATCGAAGGTGGGCCATAATGTTTCCCACATCATCGACACGAGACAGAGAGGGACAATATGTTTTATGTAAGACATCAGAGGGAGGTTGAGTATTCTTGCAGAGACCAACTTCTCTTGAACATATCGGTGGCACAATGACGGATTTGGCAGTATTTGAGATCAAATGATCAGGGGTCATGATGACGAGACGATGAGCAGATGAATGGTCAAATAGGATAACCCAAACCCATGGAGGCAAATGTGAAGCGAGATGAGATGTCCCCACCCAGACACGAATGCAGACAGTGCCATGTTCAAGAGCGACATACTTTCGATGACGACGATTATGATTCCTTTATTTCCCCACCATTTCTGGCGAGTACCCCGGTTATTTTTGGACGGCAAGCTTGACAGGGATAGCATATGCTTGAGAGGTGTCATTTCGACGGAACCCGATGTTGTTGAATTTTAACGAGTCTGACAAAGGAAGAACTCGACATCTTTTCATGTTTAGAGAGTTTGAAAAGACAGCAAAAAGGAAACTCCAGGGGTGTCCTTTTTTGTAAAGTTATGTCTTTCGAGCCCAAAAAAGTATAAAACTATGCTCGAAAGAACTGCCCGATCATTACGATCGAGGAGTACTTTTCATAAGTATTGATTCCGATCTGAAAAAGTAAAAAAGTGATCGAAACCACGTCGCTTCATGACCGTTAACGAACCTGAAACGACAAGGGTACGACAATCTTTTCGTTTTTACATGGTCGGAAAAGGGTTTAAAGACGACCGCCTCTCATTTACATTTAACGAGTCGAGAGGGCCAACCCGGCAATCTTTTCATCTTTAAACGGTCATAAAAGAACTAAAAGAAGACCTCCATTTTTATTCTCTTTAGCGAGTCAAAAAGGGAAAAAATACTCGGCAATCTTTTCATATTTTATGAGTCAGAAAAGAGCTGAAAGGTGACTCGGGTATGGGTTCATTTTTACACAAGCTTGAACCATAGAGAACTCTGCTTGGATTCAGTTTCATGTTTACACAAGCTTGAAATGAAAAACTATGCTTGTTGTAAGTTCGCATGCCCCCCAGTGGAATGACGCAACACGAGGTACATGCCCCCCAAGCTTCATTGCATTCAACGAAGTGGATGGAATGAAGGTTCACTTTCGAGATCTTGAAAAGACTTGACTTGTAGTTTACGAGATCTGAATCAAAAGACTCGAGTTGGAAAGGGAGTTGTTTCATTTTTTAATGAGGTTGACACAGTAAAAGAACTATCCTCATAACCCTTGTTTCATTTTTTAACGAGCTTGACACAAGATCAGGAACTATGCTCAAAACCTTTGTTCCATTTTTTAACGAGCTTGACACAAGACAAGGAACTATGCTCGATACACCTAATTTCATTTTTTAAGGAGCTTGACACAGGAAAGCGAACTATGCTCCGCCCAAACTTCATCATAATGAACAGGAAGTTGGGGCTTCCAAGAGTGGCTCTCCCGGTGGGAGCTCAACATCTCGGAAGTCAGGACCCAATGCCCCTAGGACACTATGCACGATGGCGACATCGCTGGATATAGGTATGGGATAGGTGGCCACGTAGTTGATTTGTGGGGGGGCAGATACAACTGGTGGATAAGAACTAGGAGGGGACGACAACTACACAGGAGGCATCAGGGGACTAACGAATGACAATTGATCGATAGTCACCATTCTTTCATCATGTGGAAAGCAAACCACACGGAAAAGCGAAGAGACAAGGGCCCCCGTAGCATAAACATAGTCGCGACCAAGGAGAAGACTGAAATCTAAAACACCTTGGGTAACCAACACGTCGATATAGACGGTTTTACCTCCTAGAGTAATAGGGAACTTTGGGAGGACTCCTCGAGATGGACAGGCTCCTCCGTCGAAAGCCAACAGATTCTGCATGACCGGCCCGAGTTGTGGGGAATCTAAAGCTTTCTAAGTAGCATACGGCATAAGACTGACTGACGCACCTTCATCTAGAACAGTGCCAGGTACTGCCTTATCACAGGCAAGTACGGTAATCTAGAAAGGCACATGGGATGGGAGGTGGAAAGCAGTCAGGTGACCCCAATTAAAGGAGATGGCCAAACTACTTGGTGGGGGAATCGTATGATCGCCCCCATGCTCCATAGGAACCGAAGAGGGACTTTCGGGAGCAACTGGGATATGAGAGTCATGTCCCGACTCAGGCGAATCCAAGGAGACGAGAAGAACATGGGAATTACGCCCTTCCAAAAGAGAGTGATCGGGTGGCTAACTCGATTCGACACTCTTTCCGACCAATAGTTGGTCTGGAACAGGCTGGGCAGAGCCAGGTTCAGGAAGAGGAAGCTGGACAAGAGGGGAATTTGAACCAATCTCGTTGTCAGCAGGGGGACGAGCTGCAGACAGATGTTGATATCCAACGGGGAGTTGGGGTGAGGGGGCCGCGAGACTTTCCAAGACGTCGGAGGCTCTATCCATGAGTGGACAAAGGTGAAGGGGATGATCGCCTTCACAAAGTCTGCAAGGGATTCGAAACTTACCTTTTCCTTTACTATTCCCAACTGATAGGGTAGCATCGCCGTGAGATTCAGAGGGTGATGAGGGGCGGGCTGGATCGCGCAACCATACTTCTAAGACCCTGGGAATGCCGGGACAATCGCGAAGAAGGTGGTCATCCTTGCACAATCTACAAGGAAACTTGACCTTCCGTGGAGGAGCAGAAGGTGGCTTGACTTCAGGTGTACTCGAGGGGGTATTTGCGCTTTTAGCCTCTCCCTTGAGAGCTTTCTTCTTCTTTGTCTTCTTCTTCTTCTTCTTAGCCACCTGGTTACTCGAATCGAGACTGTCACCAGGCGAAGTAGAAGATGAGGACACAGAAGTGGGCGTAGAAGGGGAGAGGTCCACCTTAGAATCAACATGAGGTTGTTCAGGTGGAGGGACTGATTGATCAGTAGGTGAGACGGTAGGGACCAGAGAGGTTGAGAACAACCAAACAGGCAACCCAACAGTTAACCCTGGGAGGGACAACGTTGCCATGTAAGTAGCACCAACATTCCCGAGAGGAGGGAAACGACCAGGATTCCCGTCAGGGGGGGAACTTGGGTTTGTGAACCCCGAAAAAGATGCCATCAAGAACAAAAAAGAAACCTACTCAAGCTAACACGAAAAAGACCTAACCGGGTAAATGTGAACGCGACCGAATAAATTTTAAGACAAAGGAACTGAACTTGACCTTTTCATGTTTTAAGAGTCAAGAAAAGGACAAAAAGGTGACTCTAGTCGCCTTCGAATGTTTTGTGAGCCCAAAGTGACAAACTGCTCAAGTGAGCCTTTTCTTTTAAGGAGTCCGAAACGGATCAAAAAGTGACTACTCTGGAGAAACTAGGCAAGGGGTTTACCAGACAATCTGTAAAACTGCTTATACACCTTGTCAATTGTATGAAAACCAAGGACTTTCCGTACTGCAGTCAATCTTCCCGAATGTTGTGTTCGGTGGGTTACGGCTTGTAAGGCGGCAGACACGGCTTCCTATGGATCAAGGATGATAACCTAGTTGGGTCTCCCCATATACTCGATGGTACGTGGGAGCACAATCCGTGTTAGACCACTGTTGATTTATAGAAGGAGGAATCACCCAACCGTAATGTGAAACAATAGTGACTAGGTTTAACGATGCCGGAACACGTTTCTAGCCTAGACCTCTAGATGTTTGTGTTAAGTTCGAATGCGTTGTTAAGTTTATTCAGTTCATTTTATGGTTGATCTTCAATTAATTTTCGGTTTTAGGTCCTACCGTATGTAATCTTTCACAATTGCCTAGATGCACTCTATATGCCAAAACATGTCATTTCATTCGATGAATGCTAATTACGAGAGAGTTGAAGAGCTTTCATGCAAACGAAATGATCACAAAACAACAAAGAACTTCCCTAATGCAGCTAATGGAAATAACAACTTTTCTTAAGATCACTAATCACTAATCAAAACGAAAAGCTTCTAATTCTCATTAACTAATACAAAGCAAAAGAGATTTTTCTTTTTGATGATGGAAAAATGCACTAAACAACTTTGAGAAATGACAAAAAACAAATTCCGTTCAATACAACCACATTCAGTTCCCTAAATCACCAAGCGAAACTCCAAAGAACGAGAAAAGTCCCAAAAACACCAATGAGCCGTATAATCTAGGCTCAAAGTGAGGTGAAGCGGAATTCAAGTGAAGACAAAGCAAGTCACTCAAATAACGCAACAAAATGATTCACAACTACCAAGCAAGTGTAAGGGAGCAATTAGAGAGTCGACTGGACCAATAGAAGACCAAAAACACCTAAGGGAGGCTCGAGACACAAAGCCACTAGATGCCCTAGGGCTAGAATTGTGAAATCGATAGAAAATGGCAAACACCCAAAGGGTAAAGGTAATCTATGCACAATTCACTTGAAAAGTATGCAAATGTAATCTAATGCACATTTTTCATTCATATTCCGAAAAGGAGAATTCTAATTATGCAAATGTGATCTATGCAAGAGAATTCTCAAACACAAGATGATTCTAATGTAATCTAAGAACCAATCAAGTGCAAGTAAAGAAAATTGGGTGAGAGTTCCAAAGATCAAAAAATAAAAACACTCAAAGGCGATTAACACTCATACACAATTTAGACCTCCCCAGTGAATGAGGGGGAAATTTTTTTGCAAAAACAAAAGCAAAAAGATGCAAAATTGTGAAAAGACTGAGACAAACCTCCAAGTAATGACCAAAGGAAATCAAATTAAGAATTTCTCAAAAAAGAGACTCAAAACCAGTCAAAAAAGACTCTAACACACTCAAGCAGTCGAAAAAGATGTGGCAAGATACAAATCTAAGCTCAGAAGGCTGGCAAACAAGCGAACTGAAAAGGTTAACAGGCCTGGCGCGACTGTCAGGCTGTAACTCGCGCTATACAGGGATTGGCGCGGGTTGTCAGTTAGCAACAAGGGCCATTAGCGCGACTGTCAAAGGAAAAACCGCGCGAATAAAGTTTGCCAAGTCAAAAAGAAAAACAAGCGATCCAAGGCTTGGTTTACAGTATCTAGGCAAGCCAGGAAGCAAGAGGCAACAAGAAATTCAATCCAAAAAGCTATCTAAAAAAGCAGATAAGAAAAACCAAAGAGGCAAGACAAACTCCAAATTGTTCAGTCCGTAAACCAAACCAGAGATTGACTGAAGCGGCTTTGATCTACTTCACTAATGCAAAGCAATAGTGTTTCGAAGGCTATCTGGCCATGCTTCAGACTCCCGTCTAAGTTTACAAATTAAACAACAAGCTAAAATCCCCAGCGGAGTCGCCAAATTGTTGGAGAGGTAAATCCCCTCTACGGATAGAGGCGATCCCTACTAGCCCAGAACGGGTCTAGCAACAATCAAACAATGCTATCACGCAATTTCCTAATTGCAAATAAAAGGTAGGTGATGAAGACGTACTTGGATTCCAACGCTTTTGTTCGTAGAAAAGACGTTGCCCACGCTCCTTTGCCTTGGCCGGTCACAGTCCTCCACTATCCTCGTGAATGGACACCTGCACACAAAGAGAACAACACAAACACAAGCGTGAAATCTAATAAATGCAATTATACATCAGCCAGCAAGGACATAATCCAACATTAATCATTACAACAATGAGAATGGAACCATAATGATAGTCATCTATTATTAATAATCAACAAAGGAGAATACAACCAGCGTCTTGACGTCAAGTCCTCCTTTGGCTAGGTGCTCAGCTACACAAGTCTTGCAAAGCTTGGAGGGATGAAGGACAAGGCTCTCTGCCTTTGGTGACAAGATCTCCTTACTTAGGTTAAGCCTTATGGACACAAAGAAGGCTCTTGCAACTCTAATCTCTTGATATCTTCCTTTCAGCACCAGTATAATTACCACTACCACTAGCTTGCTCAAGGCATGGAGACAAGCTTTTATAGATGAAAAGGAAGGGATAAGGTCAATCACAACAATAATGGATTTGGCTTCATCACTTGGAAAATTCTATGGAAAGGTGGCAAAATACTTCCCATTCAAGGAGATTCGAAGCCAAACCATCTTCACTCAACATAGATTCAGTTGGTGAATGAGTTGGAGAGAACTTTCGGAGGTTGATTGGTTAAAAACTTTGCCCAAAAAGGTTGCCGCGATTGCGACTCTGGGACAGAGCGCTAATAGCGTGCCCCTTTTAGAGTATTTTCCCCATTGGCGTGGGAGGAACATGGAGGCCCAACGCTAATGTAAAAAGGGCTATTTTTAAGGGCAAGCTGCAGGAGATGTCTTCAGGGCATATGAAGCTCATGTTCAGAGGGGAATGATGCAAGTGGTTTCAAGTCTTGTCACTTCTCAAAAGTCCCGGAATGTGTCCTCCAAGGTGCAGGAGAGGGGTAACAGGGACGGTGACAAATGGTGACAAATTACTGTGTAACATTCCCCTCTGTGACAATTCAACTACCCTCATGACTCTTCATCTACTCTATGACTATTACATCCAACTATTGACACTTGACTTACACTTGACAAGACGTTACATTATAATGCACATGTACCCATATGAGACAAAATGGCTTGGGAAATCCATGCAAGACATCACTGGCACTTGATCCGTTGTGGTGAGACCAACTCTTTGACATGCTTGTGATGGTGAAGGTGGTGAGATGATGCCAAGTTTGGTCGTCCATGATGGAGTGCATGCACTCCATGGTGACATCTTGCTGAAGTGAACTCTTGCCTTCGTTGCATCCGGGTGCATTGGTATGGCTTCTCCATCCAACTCATCTACCAACTTGCGCATGGTCTTCTTGGGTGCGGCCAAACCAACAACACACTAATTCATAGTGTCTGTGTTGATCTTCCAGTGTGTGTTGGTGGTCATGTGCATCAACTGTCAACTACATGTTCAGCTCTAGTCAGACTTGCTTCTTATCTTCGCCTTGGTGAGTGTACTGAATGAGTGGGATCACATGCATGCGCACAACGACATGTATGATGCTACATTCCTTTGCATGTGATCAACAACACTTCTCACCTTATCTGCTCTGTGCTAGTTGTTGGGATGGATCTATGACTTGTACGGGTGTAGTTTCATCCGTGAGTGTATGTTGCACCTCTTATTGTTCATGTTCCTGTTGCAACTCATTCACTTGTTTGTGAAGCTCATGTTCTTTCTTGGGTTTTTGTTTCAACACATGCAACTCCTTCTTTGTTCCATCCTCTATCTTCGCATGATATTCATGTCATGTCATCACCTCATAGCCTGAGTCCCCAAAGTTGCTTTCATCACCAGTGGATCTGCTTGAGCTTGCAACTTTGTTCCAACTCTGTGATGTCAAAAACCTTCCTCTTTCATTCATTGCATCTAGTATGCTACCTTCAACTATTGTTCATGATGTTTCTTGTTGTGATGTTTTTGCTATCATATCTTGATGTCCTTTTGTACGAACAACTTTATGTCTTCATGGGTAGGCAAGTCCATAGACACTTGATCGACTGCATCCCCAAGTGTGCTCTGAATGATGTCTTTGACTCTGCTCTCTTGGAGACCATTATACCTATACTCCTGAGCAGCATAACAACACATGTAATACTTAAATAAATGGAAACACTCATGGCAAGAAATATGTCAGTCGAAAACCAAAATGAACTTGAGAACTGACTTGCAACATACCCATGTGACTGATCATGAAGGTTGCGCAATTTCCATCGGGAGGTCGGGAGACTAACTGCCAAGACTACACAAGGCGCAGTCTAGGCTTCTAGGAGGCTGGCTGAACGCTGGAACTATGCAATGCACAGTCCAATCTGGCTGATGACTACTAGAATTGTGGAATGCGTAATCTCAGCTAGCAATGGTTGCAGGCTCATTGACTGCATTGCACAATTTTCTGGGCCAGTAGTCACTGTCCCTTATAATTACATAATGAAAGGCTGGAGAATAGTCACTGGGCAGATATGCACATTTCCTGAGAGGAAGGCAAAGCCTTCCCTCTTAGGATTACGCAATTCTATCTTGGTGAAGTAGAGTCCGGGCCAAGGCTGCCCAGACTCGCTGACGGGCAACTGAAAGGGAAAGTGAATGTGAATGCATGGTGATACTGAGTGTAAGCATAAGTGAATGATCATGCATGAAAACGGTGAATGATAGATTCACAAAACGGAACAACATGCATGTGGAAAGTGTGCTTACCCCAAAACAGTTGAACTGAATGTGCAGACAGCTCCTAGATGCGATGTGGGATGTTAAAGCTGCAAGGTTGATGTGAGGAATGAGCTTTGCAGTGTTCGGTTGATGATTTTTTATAAAATCGAGGTTGTGACACGCATCCCAAAAATATAGGGAAAGTGACACTTGGTGGGAGGTTTTTGAAATGATCCCTGCATGTAACCTCCAACTGCCAAAAATAGGTCCATAAAATAAGGGATGCCTTTGTATGCTACCTTAGGAGAAGCAGCCTATGCATGCAAGTCTGTTTTGCTCAGTCCCGAAGGGAACCGATCAACTCAGCTACACATGCAAGAGGTTGCTCAACTGCTGGGAGAAAATGTACATTTCTGGCTACGAGCTAGGTTGGTTGCTCAGAAGATGTGCACAATTTCTCGGTAGAGGAGCTAATTGTTGCCCATATATGTGCAAATTCTAGGTTGAGCATCCCAGCTGGGAAGGATTGCGCAATTCTTTGGGTGAATCTTACTCAGCAGAATTGCGCAATTTTGTGGCCCAGCAGGCTACCAGTCATGATTGCGCAATTTCTAGAGGGAAGGTTGGTTTCCCTCCAAATTTACACAAATCCTTATCTCCCTTATCTGTTGCAGTTCATCACTACGACATCCTATATGTTGGCACCAGAGTTGCGTGCAGTACCATGTGTTCCACTATTTGACTTGGTACTTTTTGGATCAGCACTATGACTTCAGTGATCATCTTTCTACTTCAAAATCATTGATCAGTTCTTTATATGTGATATTGTGACATTTACTTCTATGGATATGATCAGACGATCCACTATGTATTTTCAGTTCTTTTTTTATACATATTAGATCCATTTTTGTATTTGATATGCGGACATGCTTTATTATCTCTGAGCATGGGCATGCCCACCTTAGACAACATATTTTTTTTTTATCTCTTCCACTGGCTTGGCAGGCTGAAATCTGTTGAAAACCTCTCAAGTCCTGGTATGATTCTTTCTGTACACTTAATAAATTTTGACCATCATGTACCCTTTCTCACCTCATATATTATGGGCATCTATTATAGCACCATTTACTACCTGTTGTAGCGCTACAACCACCCTCAAAAAATTTTCCTTAGCTTCGTTTTGGAGCCTTCCTACCAACCATCCTCAACAGCATGTATTGCACTATCAAGTACACAAGCTTCAGTGGTTTTCTAGCATATTGCCACTCTGTGCATGATAGTTTGTTGCATCCCCCTCACAAGTTTTTTCTTTGGACTTGGTCTAGCTATAGGCTGAGCATCTCCCTCAAGAAATTACACAATTCTAGAGGGGAACCAGCCTTCCCTCCAGAAATTTCACAATCCTAACTGGAAGCCTGTCGGCCTCCAGAATTACGTAATCCTGCCTGTCAAACTTCACTGGAAAAACTATGCAATCCAGCCCAACAGGACTGCTCAACCTAGAAATTGCAAAATACCTCTAGGACAGCCAACCCAACGACTAGCAAAAATTTCGCAAATCCAGCTAGGCAGCCTACTGGTCTCAGAAATTATGAGATGTAGTCAAATAGGATTCCTTGAGAAAATTGCGAGGTCTAACCCAATACAACTACTCGACCCAAAAATTGCGTAATATTGGGAGACAGTCACCTATTCCTCTCAGAAATTGCATAATTCCTCTGGGACAACCATCTTTGCTTAGCCCAGAAACTGCACAGATTTCCATCCCAGGCTCGCATATCGATGCATGTGCCTTCAAGTTAACCAGTTCCCTCCAGGACAGATAAAAATTGATTTGCATGTATGGACTGCCTCTCCCAATGCAACATGCAAAGGCATCCCTTGATTCAGGGATCTAATTTTAGCAGTTGGAGGTTACATGCAGGGATCGTTTTGGAAACCTCGCGCCAAGTGCCTCTTTTCCTAGATGTGTGGCATGCACATCCCAACCTTTATTTTATCAAAAATCATCAACCGGACACTACAGAGCTCATTCCTCACAATGATCTTACAGCTTTGACATCCCACATTGCATCTAGTAATCGTCGACACATTCATCTTAGCTGTTTCAGGGTAAGCTCGATTTTCATGTCTTGCGCTGCATTTCTATTGCTTTTTGTGTTTCACTTCATGTGAGTGTTTTCTTCTCGATTTCAGTGAGTTCTCGCTGTAGTTTTGATAAATGTTAGCTTGTAGAAGCACCGTTTCAATTTTTGTTCGCATCTCATTATTGTCGCATGCATGACACTGTGTTTGCACGGACAGTCACCATTGTGGCGACTCGCTTAACACACATGCATGCTTTCCCATTTTATGAATCCTTCACTTGTTGTTTGCATGTATGATCATTCACTTTTTTTGGCACTCATCTCATCATGCATTCAGACTTCTCATGTTTTCAGTCGCTCGACAGACGGCCTAGGTTGCCTTTGTCCATGTCGTGCCTTGCATGGATAGCCCTACGCATTTCCAAAAGTGAAGGCTCTACCTTCCCTCTAGAAACTGTGCAAGTTTGGCCTAGTACTAACCTCTAGGCTTTCATTTCACAATTCTTGGAGGTAGTGTCCATCTAGCCCCAGAAACTACGCAATGCAGTTTGCTGGTTACATGTCACTGTTGACTGAAATTGCACATTACGCAGTTTTAGTCCTCAACAGGCTAGGCAGGACTGTGCATTGCACAATTCCAATAGTAGGTCAGCCTCTCGACTGCCCAGATTATACCTTGCACAATTTTGGCAATCAGTCTCCTGACCTCCCAACAGAAATTGTGCAACCTTCACGATTAATCACACACGTATGTTGCAAGTCAATCCTCTAGTTTGTTTTGGTTTTCGAGTAATAGATTGCTTGCCATGAGTGTTTCTATGTCTCTAAGTATCACAGGTGTTCGTATGTCTCTCAGCAACACAAGTACAATGGCCTTTAGGAGAGCAGAGTCAAAGGACACTGTTGAGAGCACAACAGGGGTTGCAGCCAAGCAAGTGTCTATGAGCTTGCCTACCTTTGAAGAAATCAAGTTGTTCGTAGACAAGGACATCAAGATAATATGGTAGTATTATCACAGTGAGTAGAACCATTAGCAACAGTGGAAGGCATCACACCTACACGCAACAAATGCAAGAGGAAGGTTGTTGAAAACACAGAGACGGAACAAAGTTGCAAGCTCAAGCAAATACACTTGTGATGAAAGAAACTTTGGAGATTGAGGCTATGAGGTGATGGCATGACGAGACGATCAAACAAGGGTAGAGAAAGGAACATATAAGGAGTTGCAGGTGATGAAGTGACAACTCAAGGAAGAATGGGAGCTGCACAAACGAGAGAATGAGTTGTAGTAGGAATAGGTACAACAGGAGGCACAACATGCACAGACGAATGAAACTGTGCTCGTACAAGTTATAGATCCATCCTAGTAATTGGCACGAAGTAGACAAGGTGAGTAGTGTTTTTGATCGCATGTAAGGGAATTCAGCAATATGCATGTCATTATGTGCATGGATGCGATCCCGCCCATTTGGCACTCTCACCAAGGCGAAGACAAGAAGCAATTTTGAATGGATCTGAACGTGTATTTTGACAAGTTGATGCGCACGGCCACCAACACATGCTTAGAGATCAGCGCAGACAATATGCATCAACATGTTGATGGTCCGGTCGCACCCAGGACGACCACGGGCATGTTATCAAATGAGTTGGACAAAGGAGCCATATCAATTTACCCAAATGCAACAGAGGCAAGAGTTCGCTTAAGCAAGATGTCACCATTGAGCACACAGACACCATCGTGGACAACAAATATTGGAATCATCTCACCACCTTCACCATCACAAGGATGTCAAAGAGTTGGTCTCACCAAAATGGTCTGAGTGTCAGTGATGTCTTGCATATATTGCTTAAGCCATTTTGTCTCACATGGGCACATGTGCATTGTAATGTAACATCTTGTCAAGTGGAAGTTCAAGTGTCGATAGTTGAATGTAACAGTCATAGAGTAGTTGAAGAGTCATGAGGATAGATGAATGGTCACAAAGGGGAATGTCAAGGGTCCCCCCACCCTTTGCTATAAATAGTCCCTCATAACTCATTGTAGAGGCTTTTGGTCAACGAAGCTTCTGATAGTACTATCTTAGAGAGATCTTTGACAATATTGTAATGAGCCTTGGCTTCTCCACTACACAAAGCTAGTATATATCTTTGGAGGAGCAGGCAATAGTGACTGTAATGTTTCGCTGTCGGAATTAGTGGTTGGACATGGATGTATTGTATGACTGGAACTTACACTTCTTAATATAACAAAGCCAGCATGTTTCATGCATATGTCATATTGTATTTCAGCTATCTTGTTTACTCTAAATTATATATGATCCTCCTTGCAACTTCATAAAAAACAAAAAAGATCAAGTATAATACACACCCAAATTCTAATGCTTGATCATTTCTTTTATATTTTTCCATGAGATAGATGCTATAATGGTATTTCTTACTTCTATAACTAATGTGTATGTGAATGCCAATTTGAGAAGCAATAAAGCTTCTTTGTGTCTTTTATCATAGTTCTTGGGGTCATTTGTTGGAATTTATTCTTTACTTAAGATGATTTGCTCAAAATATTGAAACTCACTAATAGTGAGCATATTATGATTGTAATGAACCTCCTCTATGTTAGATATCTGAAAGAGAGCGAGAAAGATTGTACACACAACACAAATCACACTCGTTGTGTTTTATTGATCTCAAGGGTTACATATTTATAGTATCTAGATCACTGAAAACAACACATCTAGATAGCTATTACAACTCACACATACAAAACTAACTACTTCTAGATTGAAACATAGGGACTCACAATGACAACTCACACATTACATGGAAGCATTACTTCCAACACCCTCCCTTAATGCTTACATGTAGAAAATATAAAAACCCCACATTACAACAAAAATATATCTGTGAGATTTGTCTGATATGGTCATCATCAATACCCACATCCACTTGGAATCTCACAAACAACACTCTTTCACAACCACATCTTCGAGTTGTCACTTGACCTCCATTTAAAATGTAACTGCCTCTGACCATCGTTAGTGAACTTTGCAAAATTAACGCTTCTCAACCTCCTAAAGTGCAACAGGTCATCCTTGATACTGAACATCCTATGGAACTTCCACCATCTGTGAATCCACCACCCTCCGCAACCTTCATCAGTTATCTATGATAACATTCTAGATACAGAACGTCTTCAGCAGACAATTCTACAACTTGACCTTATAAAATAACATATACTGATGCTCCCAGAGCACGACGAGTCACACCATCTTGACCTTATTAAGAACTACCTGTGACCAATGCTCTCAGAATTCGATACCAAAATTTCCATATATGCCAAAAACATTGTAAAAATTATCAAATATTGCCAAGAAATTGGAAAAAGCAACCTGAATCAAGACTATGGCCAAACTACCCGCTCGACCTAAAATGTATAGTTCCACAGAGGGAAAATTGTGAATGATTGGCTATGTGGAACTCCTCATGTAAACGTTTGCATGCCAAGAATACAACAATTTCACACTTTGGTTCCTTCTTACAATCATGTCCAACAATTTGCTTAGACTCAAGATCTACATATATGAATAAATCTACACACAAGAAATATTGAAATCAAACACTCAATTAATTTATTTACATAGGATCAATAAACTCGAGGCTCTCTCACATCTTCCTAGCCCTCTCGTGAAGGAGTCAGGCTAGAAGGGGCTCTAATACCATGTCAGAAAAAGAGAGTGAGAAAGATTGTACACAGAACACAAATCACACTCGTTGTGTTTTATTGAGCTCAAGGATTACATATTTATAGTATCTAGATCAATGACAACAACACATCTAGATAGCTATTACAACTCACACATAGGAAACTAACTACTTCTAGATTAGCACCTAGGGACTCACAATGACAACTCAAAAATTACATGGAAGCATTACTTCCAACACTCTAATACA
This sequence comes from Pinus taeda, assembly GCA_000404065.3. Lineage (NCBI taxonomy): Eukaryota > Viridiplantae > Streptophyta > Pinopsida > Pinales > Pinaceae > Pinus > Pinus taeda. The sequence continues at coordinate 4,583 of APFE030349167.1, read as the reverse complement.
TCTAATTTTTTTTCAATTAACTAGAAATTTAAAATAAATATTTTACTTCAGTATTCTCTTCCTCTCCTCTTCCTCTCTAGGAAATCATACTTTAACAATCATATAATTACACTTTTACAATAGTTATATGCAAAAGATTCAAGTTATTAACGTGTTACTCAATCCTAAGATCCTTTCCTCTCATATTTCATTTTATTTTCCAATATTTCTCTTACCTTCCTATTTGTATCATTAAAACCAATATACAATAGTAAATAGTAAATATGTTGAGTATGTTTAACATATCACACCAAGGAATCCTTCTTCCTTGGAATTTACGATTTTATGGTGGTCTTTGTAGGTAAATTCCCTTACTGAATATTGTCTCTGTTATCCAGAATTTACATCAGTTTAATCATATTTTTGGAATAAAATTATAAATGGTTTACTCTCTTTTCTTTTCCACGGTTATTATTGTGTTCAAAGCATAATTTTAGAGACTTTCTTCTTGGTAGGATTTTTCTTTTTCCTCCTGCATACTTATGTTTTGGTCAGTGTTTTCATGATTGTAATTTCAAGGAATTTTCACCAAAGCCTTCTGTTAGTTAGTTTTTAGTTTCTATGTTATATGTTTGCAATATTGAGTTTTCTCTTCCTTAGTGGAAGGTTTTACGTTTTATAGGCTTTCATGCTCGAAGATGTACCTATTTGTAGCTTCTTTCAACCTATAACTCTCAACGTTTGTAACTTATTGAGGTGACATCCATCACCTTCATGGTTCAATAAATAATTTTGTATATTTTCTATTAAACTGTTATCAATAATATTCTTCAAATTCATAAATATATCAATTTTCAACATTTGTAATTTATTGAGATTACATCCACTCATTATTCAATAAATAATTTTGTATATTTACTATTAAATTGTTATCAATAATATGCTTCAAATTTATAAATTGTTATCAATGATGTGCTTCAAATTCATAAATGTATCCATTTTCATTGTGTAATTATTTATGGTTTTGTACTCAATTACATATTTCACTCTGTTTCTTTTGTTCAATTTTAAACGAGCGTCTAAACAATGTAGTCTAAACAATGCATTATAATACTCTTAATGTAGTATTTTTTCCATCCATATATATATATTTATTTATTTTATTATACTTGACAATTTATGTTTGGAAACTATAGATTTCATTATTATATATACATGTTTAGGTTAATTCTAAAAGCAAATCGACCACTATATTGACATACTAATCATATTTCAGCCATTCAAAATTTTCATGTATTCCCAATTTTGTTGGTTAGTTTCTCAGTTTGCTAATTTAACTTATCATGTAACTATATAAGAAAGAAAAAATATATATGAAATAAATTCCAATAAGTATATAAACTCCTATCTACCATTTTCATAATTAGAAATTAGTGAGTATATTCTCATATTATCTTATAACATTTGAGAGATTCATAACCATTATAAACTTTTATTTACCATTTTCATATTTAAAAATTAGTGAGTATATTCTCACAATATCTTATAACATTTTGAAGGAGTCATAACCATTTTAGTAAATACAATTCACACAATATCTTATAACATTTGAGGGATTCATAACCATTATAAACTCCTATTTACCATTTTCATATTTAGAAATTAGTGAGTATATTCTCACAATATCTTATAAAATTTGAGGGAGTCATAACCATTTTAGTAAATAAAATTCACATATACAAGTTTACTATAGTAATTCTAAAAAAGAATTAATTCTCTATCTTTTCACTAACATCATTCATTTCAATTTCTTTTCTTTTTTGTTATTTACAAGAAAGCAAATTCTAAGTTCTATACAATATTTCTGCTACACAAAAATTCTCAATTCACATTTCAGGATACCAACTTGAAAGTTTTCAAGTCCCAAACTCATACACACATTAATTCACTAGCTCCTCCCAACCTTTCATACTTTCCACAATAATATCTCCCAAGCACTTTTTTGTGCAAGTAATCAACTCTGTGCAGTTTGTCTTTTCTTGCTCTCTCACGAGATTAGCTCTGCATGATTCTTCTTCTCAACAAGGTGATCCAAAGTGGATTACCCTCTCTACCATGATTCTTCTTCTCAACAAGGTGATCCAAAGTGGATTACCCTCTCTACCATTCAGTTGTAATTGGTAACCACCTAGACTTCACCTAATAGGTGGCAGGTAGGTACTAGCTCATTTATAAGCTCCACTTCCTCGCTTTCAAAAACAATTTCCTCTCTTTTAGGGAAGTTAATTATCAATTACTTCCATGATCATTACATTAAAAAAATAAATAAATATATATGTGTGTGTGTGTGTGTGTGTCAGATAATATATGTATATGCAAGAGATGTATATGTATATGTAGGAGATATTGTGGGTAACGTTATGTGCGCAGCCTTACTTTAATATATGTATATGCAAGAGATGTTGTGCATATCGTTACTTTAAAACAAAAAATAATAATGTTGCTTTAAAAATCAATGAGAGCGATTTTTAAATACTTGAATTTTCATTTTTATTTTATATCAAACTTTATATAATGAGACAAAGTAATTTTAAAAAATAATTACTTTTTGGTATGAGGGATAAATGTAATTTCTTCATTAAGCCCATCTAATGCCTATATTATAGTATGTCTGTAATATAATGTTAACGTTTTGACTGGGTCAAAATAAAATTAAAATATGGTAGAGATGTGTAACTTAATGTAATGTAAATATTGTAACCTGGCGAATATAAAATTAAAATAACAAAAAATAAAAATAAAAATGACCCATGGTTTTAAACATCCATGGTATTAACTAATGGAATTGCTCTGGAATATAATCTATTTAAGTGGGGATTAAACTAGCCTAGATTCATGTTAGTTTGATGTTATATTTAGATACATAATTAGTTGTAGAGAATGATGGCGTTGAATCCATGTAGCCTATAAAGGTAAAACTTTCCTGTAAAGGTAAAACTTTTGTATGGATATGTTGGCAGTGGGCATTTGTTTGCAAAGGTGGGGGAATATTAGGAAAAATGTAATTATTACATTTTATCTAATATTTACCCTCAACTATAAAATTAGTAGGAGTGAGGGGAAATATTGAGTAGAATGTAATATTTAGGGTGGGGTGTGATGTAGGTAACTTAATAATATTACATTTATATAATTGAATATTATATTAATAAAAATTTCCTCTCACCCAATTCACCTTTTGCCCCTAGAGTAGTTACTTAATAATATTACATTTAATATAATATTGTAATATTATATTTTATATAATATTTCCCCTCACCAGATTCACTTTTTGCGACTAGAGTCCCTCTACAACCTAATATAGGGCACATGTGTAGTTTTAATGTGAGAAATGTAATGTAAATAGCCATTTGTAATGTGGGCTCAATTTTAATCAATATATTTGTAATAATTAATATATATGTGTTCGATCTATAAATTTAATTAATAAGAGGATAGAAACTTAATATTTACATTATGACAATATTTTTAATCATGAATATTTACCATGGATATTATTAACTTCTAAGTAGGTATTTTTACAATACCATGGGCCAATACCCACAAGAGAAATATAGAGAGGGAGAGGAGGGAAGATAATTATAATACAATGGGCTACTACCATGGTTTATCAACACCGTGAGCCATATAGACTTTTGATTATTATATTATGGATCTAGGCTTGTAATTACTATGTTACAATACCATGGGCCAATACCATGGCTTATCAATACCACATGCCCAAAAACCACAACTTATTTCAAAATCAAAATATTTTACAAATGTTTTATTTTAATTTTATTTTATATATCATTTTTAATTAAATCTAAGAGAAAAAAAAAGTTATAATTACTTTTGAGGTATATCTAAACTCTCCATCATCGCGACTACTAACAATATTCCCATAGAGATTAAATGGAGGTTCTAATAAATTAAAAAATGAGAATACTTTTATATATGCATATGTGAAATTTATATAATATAATTAATATTATAAAGAACGAGGATAGATGCATCTTAACCAAGGATCCAAGTGAAGTGAGAAAGAAAAGTGATTAACAATGATAGAGGAAAGATAGTACATGATTCTTTTAAGTTTTTTATTATTGTATTTTCTTTAACATGATTGATCCAAAATATAGGTTTAATATTTTAGAACCAATTATGTTGTTGTTGTTGTTGTTTTTTTTTATAGATACTTTCTTAAATACAATACAATGAGGTCATATTTAAGAAATATAGTGAGATGGAACGAGGAATACAGCGGGGGAGAGATACATAGAGGTAGGAGAGATAGTGAGAGAAAGGAAGAGAGAGAGGAGCGGGAGAGATGGAGGGAGAGAGATGGATTTCTAGGGGGGAAGAGAGGGAGTGAAGAAAAAAGAGATTGAGAGATAGAGGTAGAGAGAGAGAGAGGGAGTGACAAGGGAGAGATGAAGATGGAATGAGGGAGATAGGAGACGAGAGAAGAGAGATAAAAGGAGAGGATAAAGATAGGGAAAGAAGGGGAAGAGAGAGACAGGGAGACATAGATATGGAGGGGGGGGAGAGAGAAGGAGAGAGGG
>APFE030349164.1:5008-32439 GCA_000404065.3 Pinus taeda | reverse complement strand
TCCCAAGTATTGGGTTCATGGTATTGTGTTATTATGGTTTTGGACCGTGGTATTGTGAAAGGACTAAGACTATAAAAGGGGAAGGAGATCATTTGGCAAAGCATCATCTGAATTATTGAATATCTGATAAAGTGCTAGATCCGGAATACTGTGATTGGATTATGGTGCAGATCTAGATCTGAGCTAAAGAGGGATCTCACCGGTTGATGGAGAACAAGATCTAAGGATAGATCGGGATCAAATGGTTTGAAATGAACTATCTCTATATATTTGATTATTCTTATTCTAGATCTATATATTGACGTTTGTAATGATCTGATCTGGGTATAACTTAAGTTTGAAATCACTGCAAGTCATGTTTGAATATTTATAGATGTGTACGCGGGTTGGCTTTGGTGTAAGCGTGTATGTATGCAAGTTTGGTTCATTGTAGTAGGGTATACAATTTGAGCTATGATATTTGAAGTCATAGGTGGTTCTGGTTGTTGATGGGTTTTGATGACAGTTTGAAGGTGTCAGTATTCTTCATATCCTATTTGGTTGATTGTGTTTAGCTTCAGTATTGATGGATGAGAACTAATATTGGATCAGGATCATAATGACTCATATTTATGTGATTTGATGGACTAGGTCTGGGTGCTAACACATATATTATCCTTGTATATGTATTGATCTGGTGTTTGGGTGATTCAGAAGATTGATTGATTATGTGCTTCAATGATATTAATGGGTCCAGTATGAAAATTGGATGAAACGTGGCCTTTCAGATTATGTGGTGTGCTTCAGGTGTATCCAGTATGAAAATTAATGAAACGTGGTACCCGAGGGAGAGAAGATTGTAGGCCGGCACCTACGTGCTAGTATCTTAGCTAGTACAAGAGCTAAGGGGGTGGTAGCTCCCTTCCAATAATAGTTGGCGCATTATAACAGGTAGCAGCCTATGTACTAGTAAATGGATCGGCTAGTACAAGAACTATGAGGGTTGTAGCTGTCTGCAGGTAGAAGCTTGCGTACTGGTATAAGACTGCACCCATACAGAAATATTGTAAAAGGATTTTCTTATTAAGAAGAAGATTGAGATGACTTGCAGCAGGTGGTTTTCACCCACATTGGGTTTCCACCTTATATCATGGTGTTCATGTGTGTGGCTTATGTGTGATGATCTTTTCTATTTTACTGCACCTGTTTACTATTAATATGGTTGATAATATTCTAATGCACTCATTAAGGATCAACTAATTGAATCATAAGAAGTTGTGGAAGTAGCATATATGAATCTGAATATGGAAATGAAAAAGTGTTATTGATGTGATAATACTGATTTCCCCCCCCTCTCAGTATTATTTCCAACATGGTGGTCAAGGGGGGCGATAGCCCGCAGGCTATCCCTCCCCATGTTAATGTCCCATAGTTAACACAAAACGATTAGTAATCTGATGACTCCAACATAAAATTGTGACCCTGACGATTACCACATCCATGTGAACATGCAACGGTTAACACAAACGCTCCCACGCAAACCATAACTACATGGTTTATGACACCATGTGACACCACTGCGGATATCACTAGGTCAGCATTATGGTTTCGGAACCATTGGGAAACTGTGCTAGAAACTGCCATATGTGTCCAATCCTCCAAATCCATCGGGGTTACAGTTACTTAACTGTGTGGTAATTGCGCACTAATCCAAAATTTAACACTAATTAACTCCACTTATAATTAATTAAACACGGATTAGTAGTTGGTGGATTTTTGGTAGATTCCACTATTTTCAAGCCTTCCTCCAGATTTAGCGGCCCTAAATGGAGTTCTTCCAGATTTGAAGGAGGATTTGTATGGAAAAACTATTTGAGCCATAACTGGAGCATTGTTCAACCAAATTGAGCTCAGTAAAAGGTGTTCCTATCTAATTTCGACATTTTGAACACATTGGTGTAGGTATCATGAGTAGTAGAGCTTTCTAGATAACATTTTTTTTCCATATTGAGCTAATACAAAGGCCCAATCCATGGAAGTTGAACCAAGGAGATGTAGCCCAGGAGAGGTGAACTCCTTCATCAAAACATTGTGTTAAGTGTCTATCTGATGGTTTTCTATGCTTTTCATTGTTGTTCTTCAACACTTGTCTTTTAAGCCATTTTTCTCATGAATGTTAAGTTAAACTTGATGTAATTTACCTATTTCAATCACCAAACAACCTAAGGAAACCTATGGAAAGGAAGCAATGAAAAAGCATTTTTTTATGAATATGTAAATGAAATTAGCACATGACCATCATGTAGTGTACTCATCCAGATATATAGCTCAGATCCTCCCTAAAACACTGATTGAAAAATACCTTAGAGCTTCCCCTAAAGAAAGGGCTCTAAAACCCTAATTTTCTTATCATCTCTCCCTTGATAGTGAAAACCGCGACGGTCGCTAGTTGCACTATACTAGCCCCACAATGGTAAAATGCTTTTTTCTTTGATACTCATGATGATCCCTAAAAGGAAATTTTCTCAAAGAGGATAAGAAGCTTCGTGATCTAGAGGCTTCCAGAACAACGAGCTGGAGGTTTTTCAACATGGATGAGATCGAGTTCTCTCAAGTTAGCCTTTTGGTATTATCCCTATAAGCTACCTCCTTGAGATAAGGGCCTTCTCCTATATTTGGAGAGATCCTAACTCCATTTCCCTACCTATATATTCATCCTCTCCATTCCCAAATGGTTTTTCTTTGGCTATTTTCACCCTTATGTTGAGATTGTGCCTACATGCTACTCATATGGCTTGGAGAAGGAGTGCTTGGAGAGCTTGAGCTTGGACTTGGACATTCAGTCTAGGAGAGATTATTGACATCAAGGCTTGGTTGTATGCTTCCTCCTTTATTCTATTAATATATACAACTGCTGGTTCATTTTCAATATATGTGTATGTTAATACATCATGTATCTTAGTGCTCCTTAATCTATTAAGTAGGTTACTTTCGATTATCTTATTTGTACTTGTATGCTTTGTGTGTCTTGATCTCTTGTGTAGGCATACAAATGTTGTAAGCAGTAGGATCGAGCCCATGACACAAGTGATTCGACGTCTTCAATAAAGGAAGACATTATAGCATCAGAACGAGATATGCCATCTTCCTCTTCTCCTATTTTGTTTGTAACTTAGGAAAGTGTCCAGTAGATTGTCATGTAGATTGCTAGTACAATTCATTGGGATAGAGGGATCATCTTTGTCCACACAGAGGATTGCCTAGAAGACAAAATGGTGACTCCAATGGGAATTTATGACCCTTTCCATCCATTCCTTCAACCCGATTCTATGATGAGTTTGAACAACAATCCATTTCTTGGATTGTTTCTTTCTCTATAACTACTTGCACTCACTGATTATTGCTTTAAGACACTCAATCTATTCTAGTCTTAAAGATTTTTTTATTTTTCCCTATTTTTCTTTCCCATCGCAGGTTTAGCTTTAATGGTTTTGTTGTCATCACTGACTTTTTAACTACAGTCGTGCTAATTACCCTTTCCTTTGTCTTTTGCCTATAATAGGCGTGTTGATCCGAGAGGATAAAGAAAAATTAGGGATTCTTCTTTTTTTAGTATTTTTTTCCTCCATCAATGATTTTCTAGTGTGTCTACAGCATATTTGTTTTGGTTATTATGCTTGTATGACTACAATTGGCTCTTGACTTTGTTAATGTGTGTTTCAAGCTTGATTGTTGCCTAGGGTTTCTAGGGCTTCTACGTCACGCTCTACTCATTGTTTGGTTTACCTCTGAGATTGATTGCTCACGTTCAAGAGACTTCCTACAGTCAGGAAGTATTTTTCAAGTTTCTCTTGGTTCATTGATGTGAAGTGGTTTTCATTAGTGTTGAGTCATGTTGATGATTTGAAGATTTCTTTAGTTCCATCGTCAAGCATAGATTACAAATTTTTTTCTTTGGTTGGACTGAAAGAGAGTGCTTGTCTTCATTTGTATGCTTTGAAATGAAAAAGTGAAATATTTCGGTGTTTAAGTAATTTTGATAAATTTTCATTTTCATTGAGTTGATCGCAATTTTCTTTGCTCATTGCATTAGTTCACATTGATTGAATCAAAGTGAAAGAAAAATCATTATTGCATCTTAGTGGAAGGAAAGTGATTTTCATTTATATAGGATCACATTTTGGCATTGCATTTAGTGAAATGAAAGATTAGATTTGGTTTCTAAATTTTTCATTGGAAAGAATTGAGTTGATGCATTTTGCATGTTTGATGCATTATTTGGTTGTCTCTCTTCATTTTTTATTTTAGCCTTCATCGACTAAAAAGATCTCATTTTCATCATTTAGTTGCATTGTAGGAATAGGTGACATTGTTGAGCCATAAAATTGAAACTTAATCCAAGATAAACTTAAAATTTACCTCAATTAACCTAAGGATCATTTGTCACTTAACGTAAATATCTAGAGATGTATTCTAGAGATGTGTTCTAGCGTCTTTAAACATAGCAGTTGTGGTTAACTTCCTATAGTTTATCTGGAGGGTGATATCCAGTCCTAGTATGGAAGTATATAGAAGGTTCTCCAGTACTTTTAGGTATATCAGAGGCACTTCAGTATGATAGGTATATAGGGACACTTTCATTGAACGGTCCTGCATTATACAACACTAACACGGACTTGTTCTCCTTGTACCATCACGCATATATTTGGAAACCCCATTAGGTTGCTATCCTTTAGCCACATTGTTATAGACATATTTGGGCACATCAACCCCAGACTTATATGTCAATGTATTAGGGCTCATAAACCCCTAAAAGTGTTGTTTCATACCCTAAAGGAACATAGTCATCTAAATACATCATTTCCCAAAAGTTCCACTTGAGAAACCATCCAGAAACTACCTAAATTGAACCACGTTGATTGCTCCACTAGCAAAGTGCGACGCATACTGAGTAGTACACTGCCAGGGTGTGATGCATACTATTTAGGCCTTCTATAGGGTGTTGTGCGCGAGGATGGACAAATGTCTGGGACATTTGTCAGTTGATTGCTCATGGAATCTTCCATTATCTTTCTCTTATCTGTTACACATAGAAGAAATCATTGAATTACTTTAAACTATTGTTTCTAGGGTTGATGCCAAACCTAGAGGGCTAGCATTCTTTAGGAATACTAGTTCTCCCAAAAACAAATTGGTGAATCCACTAGGTAATGAACAGTTTTTTTATTTTTATTGTTTGTTTTATGTTCAATTTGATAAACTATAGACAGAGTCTGAAGTCATCCAGGCAGCCTTCAAACTGCTCTTTCTCTGCAACTGCATAGTAGATGAATGCTGCTTCAGTCAGTCTCTAGCTTAGTTTATGAATTGAAAATTTGACTTGCAAGCACATCTAGATGCCCTTTTGGTAGCTCAGTAACCTCTCAAGACACTCCATTATACTTTGCGCATCATTGTTCATCAAAACCCACCTTAATTCATTGAAAATAGCTCCACATTTGAGCCAAAACCCATTTCAGTTGTGCTCCCTGGACCATTGCACTATCTTCCACTGTGACTCAATATGCATCACACCTCTCGAGTGTAGTAAGTGCGATGCATCTCAATTTCTGTGAAGCCTAGGTGCGACGATTGACTGATCTCTTTTTCCATCTAGAAATTGAGGGTTTTTGACCTTGTTTTCAGTTTTGTTTGGTTGTTTTGCTGCAAATGAACAGTGCCTCCTTACTGAAACTTACTTACATCACTTGATCAGCCTCAATTACATTAGGATTAGTAAATTTTTTTTGTGTGTCTTTTCATAATTTACAATCCTTTTTCAAAAATTTGTTTAAATCGATTTGTCACATTGGTACAAAAAGTGTCGTAATTGTCCAAAAGAGAAGTGTCGTAAATTCTTCCTTCCCTTGATAATCGACTGAACTTTTCTTCATGTACTTGGTTTGATTTTATATGTGAAGTGTCAAAAGCATCTTTATTCAAAATTGAAAGTTTCATTTAGAGTCTTCCTTTCTCTTTCGAAGAAGAAATTGTCGAAAATGTCATTTTGAGTGAAATATTTCAGATTTTTTGCTACATTTAGTTTTCCTTTTTGGAATTTTTCACATTAAGGAAAGCGAAAACAAATACATGCATTTGCATTTAGCATTTTTTGGTTTCTGTGTGAAAACATGATTAATGGAATGCACTAATTTGTGCTCTTTGTTGTTTTCTTAAAGGCACTGTCATCTTTTTTCCCTAGTAGCTAGGATTTTCATTGCTCAAATAAAGAAAGATTGTTTGTCATTGTAGATTACATCTTAGGAATTTCAGATCATCATCACATGGTGAACCATTGAAAATCAAACCCAAATGAATTTCAATAAACCTAACAACGCTTTGAAACCTAACGCAACATATCTAGAGGTCTAGGCTAGTGACGTGTTCAAGCGTTGTTAAAACTAGTGGCTATCGTTTTCATTGAAGGTTGGGTGATTCCTCCTCCTTGATACGATAAGTGCTAGCATGAACTTGTGATCCTTGTACCATCACATATATATCGGGAGACCACAATAGGCTTAAATCCTTTATCTATAGGAAACTTAGTCTGCCTCATTAATCGAAATGCACTGAACACAGCATTCAGGAAGATTGACCGCCATATATAAGTCCTTGGTAATTTCTTTTTAATTTATCAACAAGGTGTATATTGTAGTTTTGCGATTGGTTTGGTAATCCCTCTGTCTAGATTTTCCATAGTAGTCACTTACATTCCTTTTCGACTCTTTAAAAGAAAAGGTCCATTTGAGCATTTGTCCTTTCAGACTCTTTAAAAGTCGAAGGAGACTAAAGTCATCTTTATCTTTTTCTCGACTCTTAAAATTGAAAAAGCAAAGTTGTGTCAAAGTTGATCTTAGGTTGAGACATATGGTGACAAATTCGGAGTCCACTGATCAAGAAATCCCTTTTGATGGGAATCCTAGTCCTTTTCCTTCTTTCGGAAATATTGGTGCTCCTTATATGGCTACATTATCCCTTCCAGGACTTACCATTGGCCTACCAGTATAGTTGTTTTCAACCTCTTTGGTTCAAAATGTCCTGATTTCTCCACAATCGAGTATGCCTTCAATTGGACAAAATCAACCTCCAGTTGACATTTTTCCTTCTTCCTCATTTGTTTCTTCCTCCCCTTCTTCCTCTTCGCTTGGTGAAAGTATTGATACTAGTAACCAGGTGACTAAGAAGAAGAAGAAAGTGCAAGAGAAGAAGAAGAAGCCAATTTGGCAAGGGGACAATCGAGCAACCATTTCTTTAAATGCAACATCTAATGAAATTCCATCCATTAAGCTTCACAAACCCAAATATCCATGCACAATTTGTGCGGGAGACCATTTTCATTGAAATTTTCATTACTTTCCTGAGATCTTGAAGGAATAGTCTTCCCATTCACACCATCCCATGTCATCAACCTCTAGAGATCATGTTGGTAACACACCATCAACTAGTGATAGTAAAGTTCATGGGACAAAAGGGAAAGGTCAAGATTCCATGTAGGTTATGTGAAGGTAATCATTCCCTTCACCTTTGTCCCTTTTTGGATGAAGCCAAAAGAGTGTTGGATAATCGTCTTGCTTCACTGCAGTGACTTCCAGCGGGTTAGGAAACCCTCCCTAAGTCCTTCACTAGTTGAAGAAATGACTGACTTAAATCAACCATCGGTCGAAACCACTCTCTCTGGAATCCATTGAGTTTGTACTCGACCAAAATCAACAGGTCGAGGTAACAATTAACCCAATTTCACCTTTAGCTAATTGTACCTTTCTCGAAGAGAGTGGAAATGATACCGTACAAGTTCTTTTTGTTACTTTAAATTCTAACGACCTTGGGGGAAATCTGCCTGTTCCATCAAGATAGGAGAAAAACCCCCCAGTTCTCGTAACTTAAGGGGTTAATTCTCCCATTTCTTCGGTACCCCCTCCAAGTAGTCTAGTCACTTCCTTTGATTAGAATCGACTAGCAAGATCCTGCCTTCCTTCTTATATGCCTTTCCAGATCATAGTACAAGTTTGTAAAATGATTGTGTCTGGCACTGTTATAGATGAAGGTGCATTAGTGAGTATCCTCTCCTCAACTTCTTGGAAAGCACTTGGTTTACCATTGCTTGTCCCTGTTACACGGAATCTGTTAGGCTTTAATAGAGGAACCAGTAAATCATTAGGGATCCTTCCTAAGTTACATATTACTTTGGGAAAGAATACCATTTATCTGAATGTGATGGTAGTCCCAAGGCTATTAGATTACAAATTACTTCTTGGGCATGACTATGTTTATAACATGGAAGTTATTGTTTCAACACCCTTCCGAGTAATGTGTTTCCCACATGAAGGCAAGATTATCACCATTTACTAGCTCTCATTTCCCAGTCCAAACATAGATCCAAGTCAACCATCATCCCTAAATGGTTTGTTTACATCAATGGTATCATCCCCACTCCCAAGTTCCAAGTCGAGTCTTTCACTTGAACTAGGGGGGCATGCACCTAGTAGTAAAGATAATTTTCCTTGTAGGTTATGTGATTGGTCTATCACACCATTCACCTTGGTCAATCACACCATTCACCTTTGTCTATCTCACCATTCACTTTTTTCTATCTAAACAAAGTCAAAGAGGTGTTGGATAACCGTGCTACTTCACCGCAGTGATTTCCATCTGGTTACATAAGACTCTCCTTTCCATCCTGCTTCATCACAACCACCTCCATTTGGTTACCAGAGACTCTCCTTTTCACCATGATGGGGGCATGTAAACCAATATAGGCATATTTTTTCGTTTTAAGCTTGTGTAAAAAATAAACTGAAGCCAAGCATATTTTGTTCGTTTCAAGCTTGTGTAAACATGAAACCAAATTCAATCATAGTTCCCCATGGTTCAAGCTTGTCAAAAATGAACCCATTTTCCCTGTAGGTTATGTGATTGGCCTATCACACAATTCATGTTTGTCTATCTGAACAAAGCCAAAGAGGTGTTAGATAACCATCCTGCTTCACCGCAACAATTTCCATCTGGTTACAAAAGACTCTCCTTTCCATCCTGCTTCATTGCAGCAACCTCCATCTGGTTACCAAAGAATCTCCTTTTCACCATGTTGGGGGCATGTAAACCACTTCAAGAATATTTTTTCATTTTAAGCTTGTGTAAAAAAGAAACTGAAGCCAAGCATAGTTTGTTCGTTTCAAGCTTGTGTAAACATGAAACTGAACTCCAATCACAGTTCCCCATGGTTCAAGCTTGTCAAAAATGAACCATTTTTCAATTTTTAATCCTTGTGATTGCCATTCTATTAGCCTTTTGAGCCTTTGTTTTTTTCATCTCACCACCACCATCTCTTTGGCTGACCATACGCTTTCACTTGATTGTTTTACCCTTTTTCTAGAACAGTCGCAATGAGTGATCTTATTAGCCAGCCTCTTCACATAAATCAACATGATTTGAGAAGTTCCAACATCACCAGAACCAGTTGCTACCCTAGACACCACTCATTCCTCAAAATAGAGTCCTCTTTAAACCCTTTTCAGACTCGTTAAACATGAAAGGATTGTCGAGCGCTTGTCTTTTCCAACTCGTTAAAATATTGGAAATGTCATCCCTCCTATATTATTTTATCCTTTTTTGGACCCGAGGGATTACTTTATGAAAAGCAACTTATAGAGTTTTCTTTTCGTCCCTTTTCAAACTCTCTAAACATGAAAAGGACCAAGTTATCCTTGTCATTAAACTCATTAAAACAATAACGACAAACTTGTCCATTTAGACAAGACTGAGTTTCACTGTAGCTAGACTCGTTAAAACATTAAATAGTGATGGGTTTGCCCGAAGGGCGAATTATAGAACAAGAAAATGCTATCCTCCTTAAGCTTGACAAAAATAAAGAGGTATTGGTCAGTAATGACTAGTGAAAAAGAAAAAACCTTGAAGAATTTATGGTAGCGAGTCGCTCTTGAACATGACACTTTCACTTCATCTCCATTGTTGAGTTGGGTTGGGTTATTTCGTTCATTGGTCATCTCACCATTGGTCTTTCATACCATCCATATTTTGGGGTTAACGATACCAATTCATATCAGTGTCACTGACATGTTCAAGAGAAGTCATTCAGTTGAGAAAACACCATCTATTTAATGTCTCATCCACTGCAATACCTTCAACCTTCATTTTTTCATGACTGCCATTCCTGAACCTTGTGCCGTCAGTTCATTTTTTCACCTCCAAAAATCATTTGCATCATTTCATGTCATAGATGTGGGATATGTCAAGGCTCTCCTATGACGAGTCACTTCTTGTCGACATCAGCTCATTATCCAAGAAGTTGACTTAGAAACACCCCTTTCAATGCTTTGAAGCTTGCATACATCAATGGCAAGTTTCTCACTTCCAGCGACAGGTTGACATCAATGGCCTTCGACCGAAAGATTTTGCATGGTATTCGACATTGGATCATGTATTCACACCATGTGAATTGTACTGTAGTACCTTGAGGGTCATTATCATTATTGGTGATTCCTCTCGCATCTGTTAACAGCTCACATCATTGGCTGGTAATCAGATGATGTCTTTCCATGTTCGACTTCAGAACATATCTTCACATGGATTGACTTGTCCATCGAGCGAAGATTGAATGAATTTGAAGACCCTGGATCTAGTTTCATCCATCTGGGCTGCAATATATTTAGGGATATAAATATGTCAAATATACAAAGGCTCTACATAGATGGTCATCCTAACCATGGATTGCAACTCTATATCTATAGAATCACAAATCTGTATCTGCAAACGACTATCTGATCTATGTACATGAAATGAAATTTAGAAAGCTGAGCATGGGAATGCCTCCCTCAGCTAGATCATGCAAAATTATATTATGCTGATGTATTGTATTGTAACTTATCCAGGTCACCTTCCAGTTCGAAACTTCGGATCCTTGTGATAAATCATTTCACTCGACCTGAATATTTACGACCTCATGCTTTAGGGGGCAACTGTTATATACATATTTGGGAACATCAACCCCAGACATATATGTTGATGTATTAGGGCTCATCAACCCGTAAAAGAGTTTTTCCATACCTTAAAGGAACATAATCATCCAAATACATAATTTCCCAAAAGTTCCACCTGAGAAACCATCCAGAAACTGCCTAAATTGAACCATACTAACTGCTCCACTGGCATAGTGTGATGCGTATTGAGTAGTACACTACCAAGGTGTGATGCATATTGTTTAGGCCTCCTATAGGGTGCGATGGGCAAGGATGGACAAATTTCCAAGACATTTGTCAGTTGATTGCTTATGGAATCTTCCAGAACTTTCTCCTATGCCACTTACCTCTCTGAATTCACCCAAGGATGAATAAGGGATCTAAGAAAATCCAATCCCTTCTCTTGTGGAACCCATTTCAACAAGTGGAATGACACTAATCAAACCCCATGGATGACTGACATCCTTGCAAACATCTATAAATGGATCCCTCATCCAAGAGATCCAGAGGCTAGAATATTGTGAATTGCAAGGAAGTGTTGATAGTTTGTAATTGAGGAAAGAGCATTGTATTGTTGGAGTGATCTTGCTATTTCATGAGGTGAAGAAGGACTGAAGCTAGGAGGATGATGCTGGATCAGACAACTGGGTTGTAATTCTCCCTTCTATTAATAAATATTTTCATGTTTTCTTCCATATGATTGTGCAATCGTAAATGTTATCATTTGTGAATGCTATCATTTGTTCATTATATATCTGATTCTGTAATATTTATGTTGTAATAGATCATGATGCTTTGACAGTTCTTTGTTGTTGTACTTGTGCAAGTACTCTCCAAGTGTGTTAAGTACAGGGAGGAGTTGCAAGCTCTGTCAAAAGGGAGAGAGATCAAGCAAGGGATTAAGCGGAAGTTCCAGGTTGGTTCCATTCTCTTTCTCTTATCTGTTATACATAGAAGAAACCATTGAATTGCTTTAAACTGTTGTTTCTAGGGTAGCTGCCAAACCTAGAGGGATAACATTCTTTAGGAATACTAGTTTTCCCATAAACACACATGTAACCGAGTCAACCGCCTTGTAAACGTGATACACTAAACACAACATTTGCGGAGATTGGCCATCATACGTCAAGTCCTTGGTTTTGTCTAAGATGTATATAATGGTTCACAGTTACTTGGTAAACCTTATTCCCTAATATTACCAATTCTGATTTATTTGTTGTTTTTTGTCATAAGCTCAACTACCAATAATAACATGTCGAACCCATGTAGTTGCATCTTGGCCCAATATTGAGTAATTCCTTGTAAATTTTCATTTTATTCAGCCCTCAATGGATCACCTCTTCTTCTTCTTCTCTTAAGATAAAGTCATCGTGGTTGAACCATTGAGTTCACCCCACAGTTCCCCTTCCTTGTCTGATACTAAAGGGTATTCACAAGGAGTTCATCCAGAACTTCCACAGTCACTTGAAGCTTGAGGCTTTGAACTTGGGATTGTCCCAAGCATCCAATCCCTTGCTTCTCATCCACCATATTTAGATTCTTTGTCACCACAAGATTCTGACCCAGAAACCCCTAAGAGTCCATAGAGGTTTGTCTTATATCCTCCAAATCCATTATTTGATCCTTTTGTGATATCTCTTCAATGTCCTTACATTCCTTAATCTCGACCTGGTGTCCCTTTTGAGTTATCTCCTCATACATCTTGGATTCCTCCTCACCAGCTGTTTCCACCCATGGATCCAGAAGGTGAGATTCTAACCTCTCCTCGAGGTTCTTTGGAAGTTTCTGCTACTCACACTCCTCATGTTGATGAAGAGCAATAATATGACTTTCCTCTAGAAGGCTTTCCTTTTACGGGAAGAGTCACATCTCAAACACTTCCTGAAACCAGTGGGCCTATGCCTCCATATGGTTATACAACCTTTGCTCAATTAATTTCAAGAACTCTTAGTGTTTCCTCTTTGTACCAAAATCCTATTTGGTCATCAAATGCTATGCTTACTTCTGGTCCATTTATTCTGAACGTGGCCTCTCAAATACCTATGCAAATTGTTGTTACGTCAGTTCCCATTCAACCAAGAATTCCATCGCAACCTTTACCATCATTTCAACCTCTCATTCTAGTATAACTGATTATTTCAGTTCATGCTTCCGTAAGTTCCTTAGTCCTACCATCAGGTGGACAAAATGTTCCACCTCCTTATTGATGGCATGGGGGGGGGGGGGAATCCAAACATTCCTCTTGTGTTAGGTGGAACCCATGTGAGCGGATCACAACCTCACATGATTGGAATCAATCAACCTTATCCTGGTGGTATTCCTAACCCCGTTGGTCCATCTGGAGCCAGTAATATCTAGTATCAATATCCTTACATGGCCTAAATACCACTCCAACAGTCTTATGTTCCATATGGTTCACAAGCCCTATAAAACCCACCTTATATTCCATAAGACTAACCTCATATGCAACCTGTTCAATCTATTATTCCTAGCATATATGGTCAAATTCCATTCAGAACTTACCAATACACACAGGGTATCCATCAAGAAACTGTCCAACAACCGTTACAACAACAAGGGAAACCTTTGAAATAATAGGGGAAACCTTTGCAGCAATATCAACAACCTTTACAATAGCAAACATAGTTTTTTTCAGCCACCCACTCAACCCGTGTATCCACAAGGACAATCATTGCAACAACAAGGTCAACCCCTGCAGCAACAAGCTCAACATGTATAACAACAAGGTCAAACCTTGTAGACACAAGGTCAACCCCTATAGTAGCAGGGAAAATCACTTCATATCTAGGGTCAACAGTGCAACAACCTTACAATCCATATGTCTTGTATAATGCTTATGAATGGCCTATCGTAGGTGAATATCAACCCTACCCTAGACAAAATCCACCTTATGGTCAAGGTACCCCTTAGTGGGGGAAGAATCAAATACCTTATGATCAAAATCCTCCACTTTGTGAGCAGAATCCTTACCAACAAGGTTGGAACCCGCAGGATGGGCCTCCTCAAAGTCCTTACATGCCTTTTAATCTACAATTGTCATTTTTAGCTACATTGGAACTACCCAATGTCTTGAGGCTTACTAATGATCCCATTCTTCATTTGCCTTAAAGGCCTCTAGTTCCTACTAAAATTCTGAATGATTGACCCAAGTTCAAAGGAAAACCTAAAGAGGACCCTCAAGCCCATGTGATGAAATATCACTTATGGTGTTCTTCCAATACTTATGTTGACAATTCTATTCATCTCTGCCTCTTTCTGTGAACCTTGACAGGTTCTGCTGCAAAACGGTATGTCAAGTTTCCTTACTGTACCTATGCATACTTTAACTCTTTGGCTATGGATCCTCATCGACTTCCAATTTCCAATTCATTATGAAAATGGTACTCATTTTATCACATCTCTAAAGCAAGATATTGCGACCCATATTTTCGATCACATCCATGAATAGAGATGCCAGCGTCGCCTCATCAAATTCGAAGTTCCTCATGAGTTGTTAATTGAATGATTCACCAAATCATTTGTTAACAAAATTGCTAAATATATAAAAATGGGTGGATGTGTTACCTGTTAGTCCTTACAATTTCCTAGGCTGAAAAGGAAATCGAGAAGGGTAACCTCAAACCACTTTAACTCAGTAGTTAGCCCTACTAAGCATGAGAGGGATCTCTCAAGGTCTCTTATCAGTGATATGACTTTAAAGCAGATGATTTTTAGGCTATATATATATATAATTTATTTATTTATGTTTGTTTGTTTGTTTGTTTGTTTTTTTGTGAAAATTTGGGTTTTAGGGTTTGTTGAACTAGGGTTTGGAGCCACAAATAGGTATAGGAGAAAATATGAGAAGGACATAGATATAAGAAGCCATGGTGTATTTATAATATTTTCAGTGTATTATAAAATAGAAAATGTGCAATAAACTAATGAGCATAAGTAAACATGGTTTCATTAGCTTAGGAAGACATAAACATAACTATGAAAACTAGATAAACAGAGCTTGAGAAACAAGAATTTTGTATATTTCATTGTAAGGCATAGATAGAAAGAAGGGATATCATGTAGATAAAGAATTTTTAACCTTTAGAAAACAAATATAATGAAGAACAAACACCATGAACTCACTGGGCTAGATTTCCTTGAAAATAACTGCAACTGTCTCTGTATTAGCCGAAACAATGATTACATGCAAGTCTCCTCCACAAAAATTCCAACCCTTCTCTCTGAAATAGAAATGATACATATAGACTCTCTTAGACTACTTTCCCACCTTCAGGAGTCAAATTCCTTGGTGGAGGAACAGACTCCAAGATTCTCTCAACCAATAGGTGAGAGTGAGAAGGTGAAACTCAAACACTTCTTGGAGAGTTTGTTTAGGAGTTTGCTTCCTTTATGAGGCCTAATAAAAATAAAAAACAACCTATGATGTACATTTATTCATGAATACATCACCTAGCCTCAAAACTAGTGCCATTACATAAATAGGTTTGACTTTGACTAAGTCAAACTGGAAACTAGAAATTTTACACAGTGAAATTTACAAATTAAAACACAGAAAAGTGCAGAAGCGCAATGCCGACCTTGAGCTGATTTCGAGGTGCCTTCCAGAAGTCCAAATTCAAGTCTGAGAGAATGGTCAAATAGCCCTTCAAGTATAGTTTCCAGAACATTTTCATGTTTTACATTTGACCCATGGTAAGGTCTTAAAAAATCCATTCTCCCAAGGTCGCTCCGGGTGCGCAGTGCCTGTGAAAAAAGGGTCCAGAATGCTAGTTTTTTGCCACTTGTTTGCACTTTTCTCCAAAACTCAGCCACCTCCATAAAATTTGAGAAAATGGGGTTTTAGATGATGGAAATATATTTCCAAAAATATAAATTTTTCCTGAAATAGATGCCTGAGGAAAAAGTGTAGCGCCAAGGTGTTGTGCTTCTAGAGCTATTGATTTTCTGAATTTAACTCCAAAAGTAAAAAAAACCGAAAGTGCTCAAAATTTGCTTAAAATTGCCTAGGACTTGTAACATTATGTATGTTAAACCTTCATATATGCTTCAGCAAGCATCTCCAATTTTCCCTCATCCTTTTGGTCCTTTTTTGATTCTTTGAGCTTTTTTTCAAGTTGTTTGACCTTGACATTGGCGACCATGTTTTGAGCTTGGTAGTGGTGTGCCATATGCCTAAGCAACTGATTATCTCTATTTTCCTTCTCAAGGAGCTTCTCCAAGTGTTCATTCACCCTGTTGAGCCAATACTCCTTGTCTTGATTGATCTCAAGAGCAATTTTGTCCTCTAGGTCTATGTCTTCATTCAATAGGATGTGTTCTTCCTCTTTTCACAATGCCTTCTTTAGGCCCTTTTTTCTTGGCCTTTTTCTCTTACCTTTCCCTTTTTCTCCTTCAAGCTCACTTGATCCTATGATTTCTTTGCCCTTGCCAACGTACTGTAACAATTTGGTTTGCTCTTTTTCCATGATAAATTGCTTTTCTTTGAGTTGACTATTCTCCTGTTCAAGGAATGAAATGGTCTATCTAGCTCTCGCCATGTTGATTGTAAGTTCCTTGATATGATAATCTATCTCTGATCATTTTTTGCATGCTTGAAGGCTCATTCTCTGCCTCTAAGTCAACCAACTCAAACTCATGCTCAACCATGTCCTTATCATGCACTGATGGTCCATGTTTTGCTAATGTAAAAGGCTTAGCCATGAGGGATGAGTGAAAAATGAAATGATGGGTACGTGGAGTTGAAAAAATGGCAAAGGGAATTTTAAAGAGGTGGATATGAACTTTGGAGAGCTAACGAAAATGAGTGGAAAAGCAATGGAGGAGTGATTTTCTTGTGAGGAGGAAAAACGGAGTTTGAAGTCAAAGTGCCCAAAAACCCCTAGGAATGAACTAGGGTTTCACTTTTGGAGAGGTAAAATTATGTTTTTAGTTTGATTGAGTGGTTAAAATATTTTATCGAACATGTATATAGGTGTAAGGCAACATTTTACATGTTTAGAAACCAAGAAATAAAAATGGCCATCATCAACCTATCATTCTCCATGAGAAATTTCACTACAAACCCTAATTGTAAAAA
Organism: Pinus taeda; assembly: GCA_000404065.3. Lineage (NCBI taxonomy): Eukaryota > Viridiplantae > Streptophyta > Pinopsida > Pinales > Pinaceae > Pinus > Pinus taeda. Next base: position 15,348 of record APFE030349164.1, on the reverse strand, counting down.
TAATTGGCATGAGATGATTTTGAAAAGCAAAGAAGGAAGACTAATGGTGTACTTACTTGTTGCTTAGCTTAGGAAGCAATGAAAACAGGTTAACAAGCCAAAAATTTCAATTTGGGAGATATTTGGGCATTTTCTGGATACTCTAGCCCATGCGCAGCGTAGTAGGTTGAGCTCAGCGTAGTGTCTCTGTGCGTAGCGCCTTGTCTCTGTGCATAGCACTTTGTCTCTCTGTGTAGCGCCTTGACAGTTTTTCCAATTTTGCCTAAAAAATTGACTTTTCTCTCTTTTGGAGTGGAGAGCTCAGTACTCAAGAGTGAATAAGAGGTAAATGAAACAAGTTTGGGGCTTTTGAGTTTATATAGGCAAAATTATTTCTCTTTTCAAAAAGAAATGGGACCCACAAACCTTTGAAAAACTGATTTTTTAACTTTTGAGGATAGAGTCACCTTTAATGTTGAAACTTGAGTTGTCTTTTCACTTTCCTGAGTACTGGAACTTCTTCTTCTGGAACTTTTCAAACATGAAAACATGATGAATGTGTGATAACTCACAAATCAATACCAAATAGCTGCTTGTCATGCTCTTTTCACTGCTGGATTTATTCATGAAAATGATGGACCTTGGAAACCCTAGAGACCTAATGGATGACCTAAAACTGAATGGAATGATGATGTTGATAGAATTTCTTTTTATTATGACACCTTCAAAGAAATGTGATAGGTGACCAACTTGAGTGAATTTTCAAAAGACTAACATCATTTCTAGACTCACCAAACAATGACCAAATTTTACTGTGTAACCTTAGTGACATAAAAAATTCGATTTTGATAGTCGTGATAAGCATTGTAAAAGTATATTTGATCCAGGTGACAGGCTAACAAGGCTGACACTAACATTGGCTCCAGATGGGGATGGAAGCTCCTTGGAGGTGTCAAGAACACTGTAGACCAAGTAGCCTTATCCATTAGCCAATGGAGTCAAAATGCAAAAAACTAAACTAAAACTGAAAATTGACTGACTAACCGACTAACTTGACTATAAAAAACATACTGACTTAACTTACTTATGGTAGCATACCATTGGGATCTTAGGGTCTTCACCTCGGGCTTCAAATCCTAATGATAACTGCCCTCTTGCTAATGATGTATATACAATCATGTGTAATGATCCCTCCAGTGTAACCAATCCAGGAAATGGCTACTTACTTGAATCCGACTCAAACTTTCATTGAGCAGGCAGACAAAATGAAAGCTAGGAAACTCCAAATTCCAGATGGATTCAACACCTGTATTGATAAACTTGAAAAATTCTTCCTCTTCTTATGACTGTAATAAAATCACTAGAGGATCATGGAAAGCATGCAACATATGCTTTTCTAGATGATTTAAAACAAAAAAATAAGACTCATTCCAAACTATTGATTTGTCTATGTGCTGAAACTGATCACCTTCATCAATGAATGCTGCAACATTGACCTTCATTACTAGCTATAACGAATTTTCCACAGGATCCTGAAAATCATGAAAAATTGGCTCTTGCTGATTTGGAGGAATCAAGAAACATACTTCTATTGCAAATAGTCGCTCTTCATGATGAATTTTGGGAAGATTGTGCTTCTGGTCTTCAAAAATTTTGAACATATAGATGGACAAGTTTCATCTTGAAACAAAAATTCAAGAAATGAAATATTTGAAGATAAATCGGATTGACACTCCTCATCAATTTCATGGTCTCCTGAACACTGTTGAATACCTTCATATAATTCGAGGGAATGATGTGACCTTCATCAATTGATTGCTAACCAATATTATATTCAGTCAAAGAAGACATTGTTTGCTAGAAGTTTTCTTGAATACAATTCTCTTCTGCAATATGCTTTAAAACAAACTCTTCTCTTTCACTACTCTTTTCTTGACCCTTGACAATTTGATCAGTTTCATTTTCAGCTGCAGAAATTGTTGTCCCTTGGAGATGTTCTTCTGGATCATAAGATTGCTACAAATCAAAGAATGATTCTTCAATTATATGCTCAATTACGTTTTCTTGATGATTGGAAAGATAACCTTTTTCGACAGCCACAGTGCCAAGGTATACACCCATAGGATCTAAAATAACCTCTTTTAGGCTATTGAATTTCTTCCTTTGCCTCTAGCTGATCAGTCTATTGTGTTGCTTCTAGAATTATTTCTTGTGGGGAATCTTTATGAGCATATTGACAATATTCATCATCTGATTCTTCATCAATCAAAGAGGAGGATACTGTGTGCCGAGCTTGATCTCATGTATCAAAGTGATTAGCTTCTTCAAATTGTTGTTGGGAAGAAAAATCATAAAGGGCCTCTATGATTTCATAATCTAGACATTCTTCATCACCAAAAAAACTCTTCAAGGTATTGAGTGAAGTTTTCATAGGATTCACAACAATCTTCGAACAAAAAAAATGAATCATGAAATTTTCCACAAAAATCAAAGAATGTTGTGTGGAACTCTGTTACACAGTAATTTGTCACCGTCCCTGTTACCCCTTTTCCCGCATATTGGAGGACTTATTGTTACACAGTAATTTTTCACTGTCCCTGTTACCCCTTTTCCCGCAAATTGGAGGACTTATTCCGGGACCCGTGAGAAGTGACATAACCTTAAAACACTTGCATTGTATCCCCTTGAGTATGTACTTCATATGCCTTGAAGACACCTTCTGCAAAATACCCATAAAAATAGCCCTTTTTTCCATTGGCGCGGTTCCACTGTGTATCACTCGCGCCAATGGGGGAAATCCTCCAAAGAGGACACACCAACTGGCGCTCTATCTCAGAGTCACACTCGCGCCAGCCCAATTGGGTAAATTTTTTAACAAACCAACTTACGAAGGTTCTTCCTAACCTATTCATGAGCTGATTCCATCTTGAGTTAGTTCAGTTGGGCTTCGAATCTCCATAGAAGGGAAGTAGTTCTCGACCTCTCATGGAAGCTTCTTAGTGATAAAGCCAATCTCATGAATCTTGTGTATGATCCTAACTCCTTCTCCTCTATATATAAAAGCTTGTCCTTTTGCCTTTGACAATTTAGTCTCCGAGTTCCAAATTCTGAGTCCCAAAGTCTGAGAATTGCTAAGCTCATGCTACAAGAAGCCTTCTTCATTCCCATAAGGCTAAATCTAAAGTGAGGAGATTCTTGTCCAAGTAACCAAAGGAGAGAGAGGGCTTGTTTCCCCATTCCCAACAAGCTTTGCAAGGCATGCACTGCTGATCACCCAGCCAAAGGAGATTTGACGTCAGAACTATGGTTGTATTCTTCTTTGTTAAATCAATAATAATAGACGACTATCATTATGGTTCCACTCTTATTGTCTTTTAATAATGATGTTTGAGTTATATCCTTTCTGACTGATATATAGTTGCATCTATTGGATTTTATGCTTGTATTTGTGTCATTCTTTGCATGTGCAGGTGTCTGTTCACGAGGATCATGGGGATTGTGACCAGCTGGAGCAAAGGAACGGGAGCGACGACTCTTATACAAGTACTAGTGTTGGAATCCAGGTAGGCTCTCATCATCGGTCTTTTATTTTCAATTAGGAACCTGCGTGTTAGCGTTGGTTGATTGTTGCTAGACCCCATTTGGGTTAGTAGGGATTGCCTCTATCCGCAAAGGGGATTTACCTCCACAACAAACTCTTTAAGAGAGTATAAGCTACATGGCTTCAATCCTTCATACAAAGATCTTGCATTTCCTTCTAGGGTAGCCATAAACATTTTCATCAAACAATCCTCATGAAACCTGATCCCAAGCTTATGTGTATGCCAATGAAATTTGATTAGATGTAGAATAGCGTCATCTTGGTCAGCTTGACCTTTAAAATTTGGGAGCCCTGTTTACCAATCTATACAAGGAATACGATTTGTGAAAGAAAGAATATGAGCTTGACTCATAGTAGAATACCTTCGATCAGTTGAATCCATTTTGAAAATAGTTAAGTCACAAATAAGTTCTTCAAACTACCAGTTTTGAACAGTGGAGTCGCCATGAGAATTCTAATTCTTTAGATTCTTCAACACTGGAGTTGCCAGTTGAAAGATGCACAACCTTTCTTGTGTCTGATCACTGTTCACTATCAACAATCTGATATGATCCTTGTCGTTCTTTCCCAGGGAAGATATGATCTTTCATTCCCCAGAAATGGATCCAAAAATGTTATTCCTTACAATTTCCTTGGCTAAAAAGGAAATCGAGAAGGGTAACCTCAAACCACTTCAGCTCAGTATCTAGCCCTACTGAGCATGAGAGGGATCTCTCTAAGTCTCTTATCAGTGATATGACTTTAAATAAAATGAGTTTACGCTAGATATATATGTTTGTTTGTGAAAATTTTAGTTTTAGGTTTTGTTGAACTAGGGTTTGGAGCCACAAATAGGTCTAAGTTGTAGAAGTGCAGGAGAAAATATGAGAAGGAGCTAGATATCAAAAGCCATGGTGTATTTAGAATATTTTTAGTGTAGTATAAAAGAGAAAATGTAGAAGAAACTAATGACCAAAAGTAAACATGATTTCATTAGCTTAGGAAGACATAAACATAATTATGAAAACCAGATAAACGGAGCTTGAGAAACAATAATTTTGTATATTTCACTGTAAGAAATCCATAGAAAGAAGACATATAATGTAGATAAAGATGTTTGAACCTTTAGAAAACAAATAGAATAAAGAACAAACACCATGAACTCACTAGGCTAGAGCTCCTTGAAAATAGTTGCAACTATCTTTGTATTAGCTGAAAATATGATTACATGCAAGCCTCCTCCATAAAAAGTTCAACCCTTCTCTCTGAAAGAGAAATGATACATATAGACTCTCTTAGACCATTTTCCCACCTTCATGAATCTAATTCCTTAGTGGAGGAACTAACTCCAAGATTCTCTCAACCAACAAGTGAGAGTGGGAAGGTGAAACTCAAACACTTCTTAGAGAGTTTGTTTAGGAGTTTGCTTCCTTTATGAGGCCTAATAAACATAAGAAACGACCATTGATGTACATTTATTCATGCCTACATCACCTAGACTTGAAACTAATGCCATTACATAATTAAGTTTGACTTTGACTAAGTCACACTGGAAACTAGAGATTTTACACAGTGAAATTTACAAATTAAAACATAGAAAAGTGCAGAAGCGCAGCGCCGACTTTGAGCTGATTTTTAGGTGCCTTCCAAAAGTCCAAATACAAGTTTGATAGAAAGTTCAACTATCCCTTCAAGTATAGGTTCCATAATAGTTTGAATTTTTAATTTTACCCATGGGAAGCCATTAAAAAATCCATTCTCCCAAGGTCGCTCCCGGTGCACAGTGCTTATCATAAAAGGGTCTTTTTTTTCCACTTTTTTGCACTTTTCTCCAAACCTAAGCCACCTCCGTAAAATATGAGCAAATGGGTTTTTAGAGGATGGTAAGATCTTTCCAAAAAATATATTTTTTTTTCTGAAATAGATGCCTAAGGAAAAAGCACAGTTCCAAGGCGTTGCGCTTCTAGTGCTGTTGATTTTTTGAACTTAGCTCCAAAAGTCACAAAAAATCAAAAGTTCTCATAATTTGCTCAAAATTGGCTAGGATCTGTAAGATTATGTGTGTTAAACCTTCATAGATGCTTTAGAAAGCATATCCAAGTGTCCCTCATCCTTTTGTTCCTTTTTGGCTTCTTTGAGCTTGTTTTCAAGCTACTCGAACTTGACATTGGCAATCATGTTTTGAACCCCATAGTGGTGCGCCATATGCCTAAGCAACTGATTATCTATGTTTTACTTTTCAAGGAGCTTCTCCAAGTGTTGGAACCCATAGGTTGGGCCTCCTTAAAGGCATTACATTCCTTTTACTCTGTGATTTCCATGTTTAGCTACATTGGAACTACCTGATGTCTCGAGGCTTACTAATGATCCCCTTCTTCATTCGCCTTACTGGCCTCCAGTTCCTTCTAAAATTTTGAGTGATTTCCCCAAGATCAAAGGAAAACCTAAAGAGGACCCTTAATTCGATGTGATGACATATCACTTATGGTGTTCTTCCAATACTTTCTTTGACAATTCTATTCATCTCTACCTCTTTCTACGAACCTTGACAGGTGTTGCCACAAAATGATATGTCGAGTTGCCTCAATGTACCTATGCATACATTAACTCTTTTGCTGTGGAGTTCCTCATCCACTTCCAATTTCCAGTTCATTATGAAAATGGTACTCATTTTCTCACATCTCTGAAGCAAGATACCATGACCAATATTTTCGATCAGATCCATGAATGGAGATGTCGGCATTGCCTCATCAAATTTGAAATTCTTGATGAGTTGTTAACTGAATGGTTCACCAAATCATTCGTAAGAAAAATTTCTAAAGATATAACAATGGGTGGATGTGTTACCTATTATTCCTTACAATTTCCTAGGCTGAAAAGGAAATCGACAAGGGTAACATCAAACCACTTCAGCTCAGTAGCTAGCCCTACGGAGCATGAGAGGGATCTCTCTAAGTCTCTTATCAATGATATGACTTTAAAGAAAATGATTTTTTGGCTATATATATATAATATATATATATATATATATATATAATATATATATATATATATATATATATATATATTATTATATATATTTTATATATATATAATATATATTATAATATATATATATATATATATATATATATATATATATATATATATATATATATATATATATTATATATATATAATAGATAGATAGATATATATTTGTTTGTTTGTTTGTTTGTGAAAATTTGGGTTTTAGGGTTTTCTAAACTAGGATTTAGAGCCACAAATAGGTCTAGGATGTAGGAGTGCGGGAGAAAATATGAGAAGGAGCTAGATATCAGAAGCCATGGTGTATTTATAATATTGTCAATGTAGTATAATAGAGAAAATGTAGAAGAAACTAATGAGCAGAAGTACACATGATTTCATTAGCTTAGGAAGACATAAACATAGCTATGAAAACTAGATAAATAGAGCTTGAGAAACAAGAATTCTATATATTTCACTGTAAGGCATCCATAGAAAAAAGATATATGATGTAGATAAATATGTTTTAACCTTTAGAAAAAAATATATATAACGAAGAAAAAACACCATGAACACAATGGGCTAGAGTTCCTTGAAAATAGCTACAATTGTCTCTATATTAGCTGAAAATATGATTACATGCAAGCCTCCTCCACAAAAATCATACATATAGACTCTCTTAGACCACTTTCCCACCTTCAGGATTCAAATTCCTTGGTTGAGGAATTGACTCCAAGATTCTCTCAACCAAAAGGTGAGAGTGAGAAGGTGAAACTCAAACACTTCTTGGAGAGTTTGTTTAGGAGTTTGCTTCTTTTATGAGGCCTAATAAACATCAAAAACAACCGATGATGTACATTTATTCTTTCCTACATCACCTAGCCTTGAAACTAGTGCCATTACATAAATAGGTTTGAATTTGACAAAGTCAAACTGGAAACTAGAAATTTTACACAGTGAAATTTACAAATTAAAACACAGAAAAGTGTAGAAGCACAATGCTGACCTTGATCTTATTTTCGAGTGCCTTCTAGAAGTCCAAATGGAAGTATGAGAGAATATTCAACTATCCCTTCAAGTCTAGTTTCCATAATAGTTTGAATTTTTGAATTTGACCCACGGGAATCCTTTAACAAATCTATTCTCCCAAGGTCACTCCTGGTGCGCAGCGCCTGTCAAAAAATGGTCCAGAATGTTAGTTTGTTTCCACTTTTTTGCACTTTTCTCCAAACCTGAGCTACCTCTGTAAAATATGAGAAAATTGGGTTTTAGAGGATGGTAAGAGCTTTCCAAAAATATAATTTTTTACTGAAATATATGCCTAAGGAAAAGATTATAGTACCAAGGCGCTATGCTTCTGGAGTTGCTGATTTTCTTAATTTAGCTCCAAAAGTCACAAAAACCCAAAGTGCTTAGAATTTTCTCAACATTGGCTAGGAGCTATTAAATTATGTATGTTAAAACTTCATAGATGCTTTAGCAAGCATCTCCAATTTTGCCTCATCCTTTTGGTCCTTTCTAGCTTCTTTGGGCTTGTTTTCAAGTTGTTTGACCTTAACATTGACGATCATGTTTTGAGCCTGGTAGTGGTGCGCCATATGCGTAATAAACTAAGTATCTCTATTTTCCTTCTCAGGGAGCTTCTCCAAGTGTTCATTCACCCTATTGAGCCAATACTCCTTGTCTTGATTGACCTCGAGAGCAATTTTGTCCTCTAGGTTTATGTCATCATTCAACAGGATGTGTTCTTTCTCTTATTGCAATACCTTCTTTAGGCCCTTTTTTCTTGGAATTTTTCTCTTACCTTTCCATTTTTATACTTTAGGCTCATTTGAATCTATTATTTCTTTGCCCTTGCCAACCTGTTGTAATAATTTGGTTTGCTCGTTTTCCATGATCAATAGGTTCGCTTTGAGCTGACTATTCTCCTGTTCAAGGAATGAAATGATGTATCTAGTTATTGCCATGTTGACTATAAGTTCCTTGATATGATAATATTTGTATATTATCATCTGCTACATGCTTGAAGTCTCATTCTCTCAACCAACTCAAACTCATGCTCAACCATGTCCTATCCTACACTAATCATCCCTATTTTGTTGTTGTAAAAGGCCTCGCTGTGAGGGATGAGTGAAAAATGAAACGATGGGTAGGTGGAGTTGAAAAAATGGAAAAGGGAATTTGAAAGAGGTGAATATGAAATTTCAAGACCTGATGAAAATGAGTGAAAAATCAATGGAGGAGTGATTTTCTTATGAGGAGGAAAAACAAAGTTTGTAGTGAAAGTGCCCAAAAACCCCTAGGAATGAACTAGGGTTTCACTTTTGGAGAGGTAAAACTCTATTTTGAGGTTGATTGAGTGGTTAAAACAATTTATAAAACATGAATATAGGTGTAAGGCAACATTTTACATGTCTGGAAACTAAGAAATAAAAATGGACATCTTCAACCTATCATTCTACATGAGAAATTTCACTACAAACCCGAATTGTAAAAATCATTGGCATGAGATGATTTTCAAAATAAAAGAAGGAAAATAATGGTGTACTTACTTGTTTCTTGGCTTAGGAAGTAATGAAATTAGGTTAACAAGCCTAAAAATTGAATTTGGGAGAGATTTGGGTGTTTTCTAGCTACTTTGGCTCGTGCGCAACGCAGTTAAGCTGAGCGCAGCGCCTATGAAAAGTGCAGTTAGGATGAGCGCAACGCAGTGTCTCTATGCACAGGCTTGAGCAGTGTCTCTATGCACAGTGCCAAGCCTCCATGTACATCGCCTTGTCTTTGTGCGCAGTGCCTTGAGATTTTTTCCAATTTTGCCTAAAAAATCAACTTTTTCTCTCTTTTGGAGTGGAGAGCTTGATACTCAAGAGTGAATAAGTGGTAGATGAAACAAGTTTTGGGATTTTGATTGTATATAGGAAAAATTATTTATGTTTTTAAAAATAAATGGGACCCACAAACCTTTGAAAAACTTAGTTTTCCACTTTTGAAACTAGAGTCACCTTTAATGCTGAAACCTAAGTTGTCTTTTCACTTTCCTGAGTACTGGAACTTCTTCTTTTGGAACGTTTCAAACATGAAAACATGATGAATGTGTGATAACTTACAAATCAATACCAAAGAGTTGTTTGTCATGCTCTTTTCACTGCTGGATTTATTCATGAAAAAGAGGGACCTTGGAAACCCTAGTGACCTAATGGATGACATGAAACTAAATGGAATGATGATGATGACTGGCTTGCTTTTATTATGACACCTTCATAGAAATGTGATAGGTGAATAGCATGAGTGAAGTTTCAAAAGACTGACCTCATTTCTAGACTGACCAAACAGTGACCAAATTTTATTGTGTAACCCTAGTGACATAAAAATTTTGATTTTCATAGTCTTGACAAACATTGTAAAAAAATATTTGATCCGGGTGACAGGCTAACAAGGCTGACACTAACATTATAGAGGATCAAGCCATTGCACGTGCCTAGTATTTAGACTTATTTTATTCCCAATCTGGCACACTATATGTGTTGGAAATAATACTGAGAGGGGGGGTGAATCAGTATTATCACATCAATAAAACTTTTTCATTTCCATATTCAGATTCATATATGCTACTTCCACAAATTCTTATGATTTAGTTAGTTGATCCTTAATGAGTGCACTAGAACATTATCAACCATATTAACAGTAAACAGGTGCAGTAAAATAGAACAGATCATCACACATAAGCCACACACATGAACACCATGATATAAGGTGGAAACCCAATGTGGGTGAA
>APFE030349155.1:0-27201 GCA_000404065.3 Pinus taeda | reverse complement strand
AGATGGCTGCGTCCATGCTGTGTCTACGAGAGTCTATGATTATGATGTATTATGAAATCATTCTTGTACCAGAATAGTTAGTCCAATAGTTAAAGTTTTGATCTGAGTATGGGAATGCCTACCTCAGTATGATATGATATTTTACATATATTTTGTGTTGAAAATTGCAGGTTCCAACCGGGCTATCCACAAGATGATCCTCAAAATGATAAAGCACTTCACCCTTCTTATATGACTTAACACCCTTATCTATTACAGGCTTCGTACTTTAGGGGGCAATCTGTTACACTGAATTTTGTCACCTTGACTATTTGCAGTTATATGGCCCCATCAATAGCCATATTGTCCTCTTTGTCAAGCCCCATACCTCTGCTCTTCATGTCAAAACTTCAAAGAGAGAGAAAGTCACTTGAAAACATGTTTATCTCTGGGTACGCAGGTTCTCTCTACCTTGCCTGCGTGTACGCACTCCAAATACATTAGACCTGCGTAGTAATACGCTCTGTATACTAAAGCTAGGGTGCGTACCCCTGTAAAGGTCAAAAGGCGCAAGTTTCATCTTTAAAAAGTTACTTGTGGTCACTTCTAGAGCCTTCTAGAAGAGTTCTTGACGTGTATTGAGCGCCTCCAGATGGTTCATGCACCCCTATGATAGAGGAGCTTATCCCATCAAGAGAGGAGCTACCCCATCCAAAAGAGGGAGTATCCCATTGATGTTGGAACTGAATAACCTCTTCTAGAATACTATAAATACAGGCATTGGGCCAAAGGAGGGGAGGTTGAAAGCTGAACATTCTAAAGGGTAAATGCTGCTGGAATTAGGACTTCCATTTGTTGACTTGTGAGGAGAGATCACTATCCTTCCTTGTTGCCATAGTGGGAGTGGGTGAGCTTGTCAAAGTAGAGGAAATCTCTTGCTGGACCCTGGGAGGAGCTTGCACAACACCAAGGCTCAGGTTGTAATGGTTCCTTTTGATTATTTAATACAAATAAGTCCATTCTTCTCAATGATTTGTTAATGAATTATTTCATGTACTCCTTGGTCTATGTGATAAATATGCTTTGTTTTATGATGAATATTTAGATGTTATGTAATCGTTTGCTTTGTTAGTGTATGCAGGTCTGAAAGTGAAGGAGGAGCTCATCTGGATCAGCAAGGCTGGACTGCTACAACAAGCGTGGGACCTAAGGTAAGATCGAAAAACATTTGAATTCTCGTAGAATGATGTGTATCTAGAGAAGGATAGCTCTTGTTTGGTTTGTTTGTCATTAGAGAGTCTTAGACTCCTAGGAAGGTTGGATTTGTCCGCAAATATAACTCATTCCGTGTGACACCTATGCTGCTAGTGTAGCCCCTTATTATTATTAGTGCAACCCCCTTATGGCATTGCTGTGCCCATGTAGTCCCCATGTTGTTATTATTGTGCCCCATAGAAGCCCACTATTGTTATTGTTGTGCCCCTACAATAATATTGTTATGTAGGCTTTGATTATATTGGGACCACTTAGACTCCTATATATAAAAATGAGGTATTGTCATTTGTATCATCCAAGAATTTTTCATTTGTGTAATGTAAAGGAGGTTTCCCCCTCGAAGAGGCTGATTTTTAAGTCATTGATCCACCTTTTCTATCTTTTTGTGAGCTGGTTTCATAACATTTGGTATTAGAGCTTTGAATTCTAGGGTTTCGCTGCTCCAAACAGGTCATCGTGGAATTTTTTCTATAACATTTTATCTAAGAAGTTTCATAAGCTAAGAAAAAAAGAAATTTGAGCTAAAATCTTTCTAAACCTTGGATCCAAATTTTAGATCTTGTATCGCGACATTTTCGTAGATATGATATGAGAAATTTAGGGTTTTTGCAAGCTCTAGAATTCCATCCCAAACAGGTCACATGGAATGTTCACTATAACTATTTTTATATGAAGGATTAGAATCTGAAAATAAAACCCATTTGAGCCAAAATCGTGATCAATCTCGGGACCAAATTTTAGATCTTGATTCACTATATTGTCAGAGATATGGTCCAAGACATTTATGGTTTTTGCAGGCTCCCGAATTACATCCCAAACAAGTAACCTTGTGAAAATCATAATAACTGTCTCTCTTAGCATACGATTAAAATTTCGTAAGAAGTTACAGAATGAGGATGGATTTTTCTTTTTTGCGTATTTTTTTTAGGTCCGAAGGTTGAAAAAGTGACACGTGGCACCTCGTACAAGTTCTCTCTACTGAAATTGTATATAATCAGGTCACCTTGGGAGATTGGGCATAACTCTTTCTTGGAGAAGCCAATTTCGATTAGACTGGTGGCATTGGAATGAGGACATAGAGGGATACTATAGGTCGCAATTTCAAACCTTGTAGATCCGATATTACAGAGATACAACAAATTCAATATTGAGCTACCAAAAGAAAAAAAAATGACTCTAATTAAGAAAATAAAAACACCTAGTAAGCGAAATTGGATGGATGATTTGAAGAATGAGATTGAAGCTAAGATAAATACTTTTATATGTTCCATGGAAGCTAATATTGATGTTAGGGAAGAATATTTGAATAAAGGAATGGAAGATTTGAAGAAAGACATGGAAGATTTGAAGGAAGGTGGGATAAAGTTGCTACAAGAAAGGCCTCCTAATGATGAAAAGGTAGTAGAGGAAAATCATGATGAGAAAAAAATAAATGTTAGTCATGATTTCATAGAATCTAACATTGGATTGAAAACCCATCATATTCCAAATATTGATATGAGGAATTTTAATGGCAAGGATCCCATAACAGGGATACTACAGATGGAGAAGTATTTTGATCTACATGATGTGCAACTGTTACAGAAAGTACGTATTGCATCTTTATGTTTAGAGCCAAATCATTTTTTATGGTATAAAGGGCTTTGTTCTCATAAACCACTTGTCACCTGGACAATTTTCACAGAGGAAATGATAGCACATTATGAGGATACAAAGAGCAACACCTTCTTTAGCCAATTGATAAATCTCAAACAAAAGGGTTCAATGGAAGAGCACATTGAGGGCTTCCAAAAATTGAATGTAAGGGTAAATGATATTCGAGAGAAGAAGAGGATTGATGTCTTCATAGAGACTTTCAAGGATAGCATTCTACTTGAGGTTTGTCTTTGAGAACTTGATTCATTAGAGAAGGTATTCAGGTTGGCCAGAAAAATTGAAAGAAAAATTATGGCAACAAGAAATCCTACCATTCACAATTATAAAGATGGAAGTGTTGTTGCTCCTATCCTTTCACGCCCTACAAGGTCGACACCACAACAATTAGAACAAAATTGATAAAATGAACTTTGTTACAGTTGTGATAGAAAATACACTAAAGGTCATAAGTGTGTTGAGAGGAAATTATTTTACATTGATTTTAAAGAGGAGTATTGAGCTAATTTATTAACACAAATTAACGCAAGTATTTAATTATCCTTCCAAGTTTGTAAAACTTGGAGGCAAGTCCAGAGTGTATGGATATCAAATGTTCGCAAGCTTAGAAGATAAAATTTGAAGAGTTAAGGAAGTACATATTACAGATGTAAACCTATTTTAACAATTTCTAATTCACTTTTGCAATGTATGAAAGATGAAGTGGCACCTAACTTAAGAGATCCATTTGTGTCCTTCTCCTTCAATATCACTTAATGAATAGAAATCAGAAATCATGAATTAACAATAGCTTAAGATGCATAAATAAACAATGAAGGAGACTCTTAACTTAAGAGATCTTTGGTATTCTTCATCACAATTCATTGATCATTATGCTATCATTGGAAAACTGAAATTACATAAAACTGCTTGAATGTAACAAAGATGAATTATAGTTTTGATCTATTAATTCAATAGAAGGAGAATTCAACTTGAACACTTTGTTGTCTCTTCTTATTAAAATGATAAACACACTAAAATTCATCAGTAATATAAATCATCACACATTAATTCAAATAAGCAAATCTGAAACAAAACATGTAAACAAATCTAAAGAAACCAGTTCATGAAAATTAAGCTAGTTAACAATGAAGTGTACTTAGCATGGAGTGGGGGCCCTCCACCCTTGTCTTGCACACTTCAGGCTGCTATCAAATTCTGAAACTTCAAGCACTCATCCACAATAATGAACAACAAAACTAAAGTAGAACAATTTTTTCAAATTAATCTCCAATACTCAAATGTCTCAGCATAAAGTTATATAAAAATTACATATATAAGCCTTCAAAGTTTTCACTTAAATAGAAGATCATAAAACAAATTGATCTAAAGTTTCTCTAAAAACTACGTCTATTCATATCCATATATCTAAGTCGAATCCATCCAATCCATCACTAAAAATATGGACAATCCCATGAAATCATAAAACTGCCCTATTTCGTAGGGATTTTCTCGGTGACTAGTCATGTTTGACCAGCCTTGACCAGGCCCAATAAATATTGTTTTGACCAAACCAAGTGGAATTAGTTCAATCCTATTTCCCAAGCTTTCCATTTATGTATCCATCTTGAGCCCAAGTGTCTTGAAAATATGTCATCCACATAGCCATTACAAGAATTTATGGTTCTGTCCAAAAATACTCTTAAAACCCAATTTTTGCAAAAATATGTAAAAATTGAAAAACATAATTTATTTGCTTGAATATGCATAATAAGGTCAAAATAAGGTGTATGTGGATGGTATATGGTGGAAAATGATGGAAATTAGGTGGATTTTAATAAGCAAAATTTGATAAAAAAATGAGGGCCAACATCTCTCCCTTGCTTACTCTCAAGCATGTCCTCGTGCTTGCCTCTATCTCCTTGACCTTTTGCTTCTATATGCTGACTGGCCTGCTGATCTACATGTGGCTTTGACTCTTGATGATGAAGCCTTCTCTTGGGCTACCAACACCACTTGACAACATTGTGCATGGCCTTTGTTTTGGCATTTTGTGTAAATAAGAATGAAATTGGGGTCTTGTACTTGATTTTTTTTATGCCAATCTTAGACTTGGAACGTTGATCTTGAACCTACGCTGCCACCAGATATATGTTAATTCTAAATTTGATTATGCTATGCCAAATATGTTATGAAACCATGTCTGCTAATTTCGATTTTTAACTTACGATGCCAGCAAATATCTGTTTAGACTTAGATTACGCTTCCACCAACACACTTGGGTTATACTATCAATTAGATAATTGGAGTCTTCTGATTTGAAAACCATGTAACTATAACTTGGACTTGGATTTTTCAATGACATCCCATTTAAAACAAATCTCCGACCTTGATTCTTAACTGAACTCAAATACTCCACATAATCTACAAAATGAGGGTTGAAAGAACCAAGAAAATATCCCAAATAATTATGAATTTGAGAAAACTATCTACATGGAGCCTAACTAGGCTCGTTTTGAAGAAAACCCATGTTTTTTTCTTTCAAATTTAGTTCTAGTTTGCTCAGAAAAAACAACGAAAAATAATGGCTTCTTAGTAATTTTGAATTTTTTAGAAGATATGGTGCTTGATTCCTTACCTGTTACCTCCACTGGTAGTTGACTTGATTCCTTCTATCTTTGACTGCAAAGGTGTTTGCTGCTTCTTGAGAAATCAAAATCTTGGAGGAAATCGACTTTTTACTTTGCCAGCAATCCATCTCTAGCAATGAAATCAATTTTTCTTTGCCACAACATTTTATCGCAACACTAAAATCAATTTTTCTTTGCCTTCAATTTCTGTATTCTATATGTTTATTCATGGATATATCATGGCAAATGGCTTACTTGGTCTTTGAAAAAACTAAAATAAAATTATTCCTGTTTTGAAAACTTCTTCAATCTTCCTTTGTTCTGGTTTTAAAAGGGAGCCCTCTGCGCTTTTAAAAAAAACTGATCTGTAAGAATTACACTGTGTGAGAGATCATCAAAAAAATATTAGCACCATTCCATTTCTCAGAAAATCATGTTTCGATTCCTATCTTCTCAAATTTTGTTTTGAGAAAAATGTGCCCACCGTGTAAAATGATATAAAAGTTGCGCTCATTGTGTTTAGAAAATGCTCACTGTGTATATAATAGAACTCTCATATTGCCCACTGTATATTAAAAGAAGGTTTTGGTGTTTCCTTAAATAATAGATTTGCACAATCATTGCATGAGGAGTTTGAGTTTCAAAATACCCGTTCTAGAAGAAAAACTCTTTAGTTATCTCTGAGTGATAAACCATTTCCTTGTTTACACAATGTCATTTTTTCAATTATGACTCCACTTAGCACACTTGAAAGTTTAATTACAACCTAGCTAGGAAGATTTGTTTACTGCTGGCGAAGTTTCAAGTCCATAACTGAAGTTTACTGCCTCATATTTTGACACATTTTTTTACCATATCTACCCTTAAAATTCATTCAATTAATGATAGAAATTTGGAGATGATTTCTTATCTTCTTTCTCTGCAGATTTTCTGGAATTTGTTGGGTGCTAAGTCAAATTGGCACTAGGAAATCTTGCCCTGCGTTAACACTAATGTTCCATGGCTACCTATTTCTCCATGGCCTCTGTTTTTTTTCTAACTGCTTATTTCTCCACGGCCTAGGAAATTTTCCACTCAGTTTTTGCATTTTTCTTAACTCTTATATCCTAATTTGCGTATTGTCTGCATGCATAGGAATGCACAATATTTTCCTAAGCTTGATTCTAGCTATGATGGTGGAAGAAAGCTCAAATTTTCTGAGCTCTATGGTTTAAAGAATGGTGGAGGCTTTCAGTGCTAATCGCATAGGGCTTGTCTCTGTATTCAAATGCATTTGACTGTTTTGATGCTTGATGTCCCAACCTCTGACTGGGATTAATCCCTCTGACTATTCCGTGTGTCTTGCTCCATGGTGCCCAAACGAAATACCACCATACCATCGAATTTTCATTGCATGCCTATTGAAATAATTTTGATTTGGAATGGAACCTTTTGCATTTATCATTATACCTTTAGTAATATGCATGGTTCATCATTTCCATTATCCCTATTGCATTTGAATTCATTTTGCATCATGATTATAACTTCGGTTCATCTATTTTGTTTGTTTCATATTTACATCTCTACCCATATACCTTAGCTTATATATGATTGCATTCTCAAATATTTAGCTTAAGTTTTTACCTTTGTTTATTTTAATTTTAAAAATGACCAAAGAATGGTCATATTTTAAAATTAAATGTTTTATCAGGAAACTAACCTTTTTCTTTCTTTTTGTAGATCAAAATAATTTGATATTTGAGCCTTTCGTTTTTGATCTTTATGCTTAAGAAAATTAGGCTTGATGTGATATGGTACATAGGATATAAAATGAAATATGGTATATGGAATGATAGCTAAATGGGTAGGATAATGGATATGGAAATGAATAGGAATATAGTGGTAGAATAATGAAGGTAGTGAAATGTAGATAATGGAGTAGAATAAATATGGAATGTAAAATGATAGTGTGATAAAATGCATATCAAGTTAAATCAGTTTTAACAACTTCTAGAAGAGATTTCAAAAATCAAAGGTTCTAAGAGAATTTTTTTACACCTACTATACTTGTACTTCTATAATAGCTTGATGTCAAAGCTAACTGATAATGTCCTTTGCTGGTTAATTTTTTACTCATGATTATGGTTCTTCAAGGATATTCTTTGATGGAATGTAGACACTAGATTATGCATCTGATATTCAGGTCCCTTTATATTGTCTTTGTTCAGGTCCCTCTGCAATTGATTCATAATAATTCAGGTCCCTTCTGTCATGTACATTTTTATGCAATATATACATTTTTTTTATTTTTTTATTTTTTGTAATGTAATTCAAGTCCCATCAATTCAACTGCTCACATTGTTTGCATAATTTTATTATGAATCTTCCCCGCTTGCTTATTCTGAGACTTGTCCCCAAGTCTTGCTTTTTTTGGAGGATGCTTCTTGGAAAGTCAAATTGAAGAAATGAAAACAAAATTGAGAATTCATATTAGCCAAACAAGTTGGTTTTTCAATATGGACTCGAGTTTGTATTGTGCCACTTTAATGGATTTTCACAACCAAACTCCTTTATTATTTTTGATATTTTTCTATTTTTTTTATTTTTGCTTTCTGGATGGAGGTGGGGTGTAATGGAGTAGGGAAGTATAAAAAGCTTATAGAAATCGGTTATATTGAAGTCATGATTTAGTAGTAAATGGATAGATAATAAGTTTGGACTTCATCATGCATGATCACTAAGATTAACATATAATATGGATGATCAATGAAATCATGAACAATATGGCTTGTGAAAGACTTGTTTGGCAATGGATGTGACTCTTCATGGTAAAAAAAAACTTGACTTCTTCTTCTTATGATTAGCTTCATGTCTTTTTCCTCGATCTCAATTCATGTTGTAGGGTTTGTTGGTGTTGTTGGTCATAACTAAAGACAAGCTTCAAGAGTTTGCGTTCCATTAGATGAACTCAACATTAGGTGAATTTTCACTTTGCTTTGACTTGAACATTTGTATTCATATTCTTAAATATGAATTTAAAATGGACTTAAAAAAATACTCCATCCATGGAGTTCACTCCTTCATTCTTCTTATGACCTGCAAAAACATAGCACTTGCCTGCAATTCAATATTAGATAATGGAGGAAGAGAGGTGTATAGTCTCTCTTATTCCAATAAATATCATTACAAGAATTGCTTAGAAATCAAGTCCAAAGATGATATACAAACAAAATGCGTTTATTTACCCCTTGAGATATGGTGGCCAGCCTAGACCTCTGAGCGGTATTTTGTTTCCAAAATATTCATTTTATATCCAAATAGTGATTCCAAAGAAAATTAAAGTGAATTCATATGGCCACCTCCAGTATAAATAGGTTTTCAAAGTGGTTTATAATGATATGGTAAAAATTATAAGGAGTGCCATGTTTGATAGAGCTTCTTGTTAATTTTTAACTAGACCAATAGTCACTATTTGAAGTGTAACTTCTTTGATAAAGATCGGATTAATGTGATTACACTTGGAGATTCAAGTAGATTCATTTTAATATTTCTAGTAGAAACAAGTTTTAAAAATTCTTAGGCTTGATATCACAAAAGTGGTGATGAACAGACCTAGGAGGCAGAGTTTTACTATGTTGTTTTGAAGACATGCAGTCACTAAATGTGGCATATCGTTTTCATTTCACCTCAAAATGGGATGATTAAAATTGTGTCTTAAACTAGACTTGAATATATATCTCCCATATAAATAGTTTTTTAAAAGAATATGATTTGGTATGTCAAATATGTCAATGAACAGTTAAGACCTACAATTGTCACCATGTAGATTTTGTGAGAAACAATTAGTATTTCAAGAATAACTTTCTCATATGATACCTAATTGATGTAATTCAATTTTATTTGGAAACTATATTCCAAGGGCTATCTTCGCTATTAATTTTAGGTAAAAATGTTTCCATTAGACACCTCAAGTATAGGTTGTACTAACTCTGTCCTCAACATTTCACTTGAGACCTAGTTTTGATTTTGATCACACTTTTATTTGTGATATAAATTGAAAATTTCAAAATGGATTCCAAAACTAGATTTCAAGAGACATGTAAAAAAACATGATTTAAAAATGATCCTATATGGTTACCCAAAATAGGATTGTTCTTACTGGATTTTGCCATGTACTCCTTTCAAATGAATACTGAACAATGATTTGAAGAAATATTCAGAACAGTTTGAAACAAAATTATTATGGAAGTGTTATTGTGAATTCATTCCACTTGATTATTTATTCTATCCTATTCTATTTTAGAAAAATAATTCATTCTCTCAACTGTAAGAGAATTTCCAATGCATCCATTTCTGTAACAAGATCATGAGTAACCTTGCATCCAAATTTGGAAAATATACTTTAATGAATTTTTGGACATGAAAATTTATCTGATCATAAAGACTTGATGAAAAAGAATGTTGAAAAGTGGAGTAGTGTTGTGACCTAATGACTAGTTGAAACCAAGTTTTAAGATGATCTTTGTTTGCTTAGCTCTCATTAATTATCATAGTACAAAACTCTTTTTGTGGTACTTGTTCAAAATATTGTATGCACAAGGGATCTTGTGATATACATGCTAGAAATTCTTCAATTTCTGGCTCTAATGTTTGATCTTCATTGCATATGATCCATGACTCATTCACCTCCTCACAAAGATAGCTAGAATAATGTTCTAGATTTTTTTCCTGTGGATCATCTTCATGGATGTTTTCTTGCTCTTCTATCCTTTGACATAAAGATTCATCCCTAGTGAGCATTCTAAATTGAGGACAAGGACTTGAGAATAGTCTTGTGGTGGCATACCCTCCTTCTCTAAATGATTTCTTTATCATCATTTTTAGATCTTCTCCTGCAAATGGATTTTGTAGTTATTTTTTAATCTTATTTTTTGTTGGGGGTTTTGTTTTGGGAATCTAATTTTAGGATCTCTATTTTTAGGTATAAAGAAACATAACTAAAAGAAATGTATCTTAATTTTCTTTTTATTATCAATTTTTTTAGTGCTTTTGTTTATCTTCTATTTGACTATGTTGATAATTGCCTCCCCGACAATGGTGTCAAAATGTTGGGCTAATTTATTAACAAAAATTAATACAAGTATTTAATTATCAATCTAGGTTTGTAAAACTTAGAGGCAAGTCCACGGTATATGGATATCAGATGTAGCCAAGCTTAGAAGATAAAATTTGAAGAGTTAAGGAAGTACATACTACAAATGTAATCCTATTTTAACAATTTCTAATTCACTTTTGCAATGTACGAAAGATGAAGTGGCTCCTAACTTAAGAGATCCATTTGTGTCATTCTCCTCCAATATCACTTAATGAATAGAAATCAAAAATCATGAATTAACAATAGCTTAAGATGCATAAATAAACAATGAAGGAGACTCTTAACTTAAGATATATTTGGTATTCTTCATCACAATTCATTCATCATTATGCTATCATTGGAAAACTAAAATTACATAAAACTACTTGAATGTAACAAAGATGAATTCTAGTTTTGATCTATTAATCCAATAGAAGGAGAATTCAACTTGAACACTTTGTTGTCCCTTCTTATTAAAATGATAAACAAACTAAGATTCATAAGTAATATAAATCATCACACATTAATTCAAATAATCAAATCTGAAACAAAACAAGTAAACAAATCTAAAGCAACCAGTTCACGAAAATTAAGCTAGTTAACAATGAAGTGTACTTCGCTTGGAGTGGGGGCCCTTCACCCTTGCCTTGCACACTTGAGGCTGCTATCAAATGCTAAAACTTCAAGCACTCATCCACAATAATGAAAAACAAAATGAAAGTAGAACAATTTTTTCTAATTAATCTCCAATACTCAAATGTGTCAGCATAAAGTTATATAAAAATTAAATATCTAAGCCTTCAAAGTTTTCGCTTAAATAGAAGATCATGAAAAAAACTGATCTAAAGTCTCTCTAACAACTATATCTATTCATATCCTTCTATCTAAGTCGAATCCATCACTAAAATTTTGGACAATCCCATGAAATCATAAAACTACCTTATTTCCTAGGGATTTTCTGGGTGACTAGTCATGTTTGACCAGCCTTGACCGAGCCTAATAGAGCTTGTTTTGACTGAACCAAGTGAAATTAGTTCAGTCCCAGTTCCCAAGATTTCCATTGATACATCCAGCTTGAGCCCAAGTGCCTTGCAATTGTCATCCACATAGCCATTACAGTAATTTCTGATTCTATCAAAAAATACTTTTAAAACCCAATTTTTGCAAAAATATCTAAAAATTGAAAAACATCATTTATTTGCTTGAATATGCATAATAAGGTCAAAATAAGGTGTATGTGGATGATATATGGTGGAAAATGATGGAAATTAGGTGGATTTTAATAAGAAAAATTTGATAAAAAACGAGGGCCAACAAGGAGGAAGAAAAGGATCAAGAAACATCAAAAGAAGAGGATATACTCCAGGAACAAACCCGAGAGAAGCAAGAAATGAATCCGACCATATCTTGTAATGCGTTGGTAAGAATTACCACTCCTCAAAGTCTTAATATAGAAGGAAATATCAAAAAGAAAAAGGATAGCCTCGCTTTTGCGCTGAATCAAATGAAACAATAGGAAAATCAACATTGTAGTGGAAGAACTTTTGACATAGGTGACTCGGTATTTTTATGACTACATCCATACAAACAAGTTTCCCTCAAGTGAGCTAAGAAGAGTAATAAATTATCACCAAATTACTATGGTCCTTATAAATTACTTCAAAAGATTGGTACTATGGCATACAAATTAGAGCTTCCTGCATCTTCTCGAGTGGCCCTAGTTTTCCACGTTTCATGCTTAAAGAAGGTTATAGGTGAGAAGGTCCTAGTTCAAACAATATTGTTGGAACTTGAGGAGGAAGGAAAAATCATAATTGAACCTGAAGTAGTCATGGAAACAAGAACCCAACACCTACGAAATCGTTCAATTTCAGAGTATCTCACCAAGCACAAGAACTTACTGATGAGCACCAGTATTGCAGCAAGAATGCTGCAAGTCCCAAGGCTACCAACTTTACTTTATCAACTCCGAGTTCATACAAACTTGGAGGTGACAATGCTGTATACATAAGTAAAAGTGATGGTTCTTCCCTTTTTTCATTGTTCAGCTGGCGAGAGAGCACTAGATTTTTTCAAGCCAGACTTCTATAGATTTAGAAAAAGCTTGATTACTAATCAAGGAAAGAGAAATATACTCTAAGAGAAAGATTATCTACTGCAATAAGGAAAAGGACTGAAAGCCAATGCTAAAATCACGCCATTTTGTAACTAACTCCTAAGAGACTATGCTTTAGAAAGAATGCTAAGCTAACATGTATGAAGCTCTACTATCCTAATCATGTAGGTTCAAAACATCAAACATTACTACTGTGCATGTAAATGACTAGAGTAAATCTCTTTTTCTTTTTATCCTTTTCTTTATGGAAGAGTGTGAAAGCTAATCTCTTTTGGCAATGTGGAAGGTGGCTTACAAATGTTGGTGGATGGTTGGAAGGTTTGGGAGACCCTTAAGTGATCTTGTTTGGCTTCCTATAGGCTTTTCCCTCAATTCGACCTCAAAACAGGTCACTACAGGAAAACCTACAAGATGTCCTAAAAACCTACAAGATTCCTTGTATTTCTATAGGATACAGCTGAGAGAAAAATGATTGATGCTGGAGGTGATGGAAGGCTTATGGAATGTGGTTGGTGGATGGAATGAAACAAGAAAATGCCTAGGATCACTCAGAACTCAAAACCAAGATTGGGAGATGGTTGGATTTTCTCAACATTCTTGGAGAAGTTTCCTTGTAAAATGATGAAATTGGTGAGGGTCTTAGTGAAAGAAAGGAATGATCGTGGATGGATGAATTTTGAAGGGGGCTGTTGGCTATGAGATCTCTCTTTACTTTGAAATGCCTATAGTGCATCAAACATTGATATTTTCCAAAAACTCATGTAAACAAGGAGAACTTCAATAAGCTAGGAAAACAGAGTTTAATGAGCTAGTTGTCTACTTCATGCATAAGGAAAACTTGCAGAATAAGATGGAATCATTTATGACATCTACTCTAAGGCTAAATATGGAAGAAATTATGAAGAAATGGGCTCCCTTCTATTAAACCCCCTGTCATTTTGTCTGATGAATGGAGGAGCAGAGTTGTATGATACAAAATCTTAATGAAGGAGGAAATTGAACTGAAATTTGTGTGGATATAATTCCCTTTTATTGCAATCAATTTTAATAAACTAGAATATTTTTTGTTCCTTTCACTTGGAAAAATAGGAGGAAATGTAGAGCCTACCTCTTTACAAATCTTGATGTAGCCAACCCCCATTTTTCTCCCTCTGAAATTGCTCACTGCCAATCCTGTAGACTGCTTGACTGCATCCTGTAGGATTCCTGTGGGATCTTGTATGATTTCCTGTAGGATCCTGTAGGAGGTTCTGTGTAGGAAAAAATGAAATTTTCCTCTCCTGTAGGCTACTTGCATGCCGAGAGTTACTTTTCTAGTGTAAGCCTTGAGAATATATGAATGGGGATCAACATTTATTTCCTCTTATGGTTGATTCGAGCGAGGTGGTGTGCAGGCAGCCGAGGTACGAATATCTATTTTTGGACCATTTATCCCTCTACGACATCATCATTCTCCTCACTTATTAATCAACTCCCACTTCAGGCATCCATAGTCTTAACTGCTTTTGACCTCATCCTCCTTTTTTTGAATTGTCTGTTGCCATGTGTGTGAGGACTAACTGTTTTGTCCTCATTGACTGAACGAAGGTGGCCAAGTTAACTGGACACATTTCATTTATAAACTAACTCACTCACATTTTTTACATCTTTTGATCACATTATGCAAATGAGAGAGTGGAAGCAAGATACTTACCTGTGGTAACAATACCTTGATGCAGTTGTTAAAGAAATGAGGTATTTGTTTTGTGTTGGCTGCATTTGATTTCTTTTTTTTTGTTTTTTGTCCTCTGATGATTTTCTTTGATGTGCATGTACCTGGTGTTGATGATGATGTTGTTTTTGTTGCTGCTAAGATATGGAGGAGCTTCTTCTACCTTTGGATCTCCATGCTTGAAACTTGTTCCAACCTATTATTTTTGTTCTGTGGGATACGCTGCTACAGGATTTCCTGCAGCTGCTTGTCCCTCAAAATTATTAATCACATTCTATTGTTGGGACCTGAGGATGATTAGCATGGGAAGCGAGGAGGTCTAGGGGTTTGTGAATGATGAAAAATAACCTTCAGGTGTTGTCCCATTGCTCTCTGTCTTCATCTTTTTTCTCTGTATTTTTTTTTTTTTTTTTTTTTTTTTTTTTTTTTTTTTAAGCAGTAATTTTTTTGAAACTAATTTTTTTTTATGAATGCAGGGACCGATCATGGTGGAGAGAGGTATGGTAATGAGATGGTGATGTAGGAATTTATTTCTTTGACATGGATAGGCCATTTACTTGCTTTAGTTTCACTTCCTTTAGGATTCCCAAGCAGCTATAATTCCTACAGGATCATCCTGTACGTTTTCAAGGGATCGTGTAGTTTTACAAGGAATCCTGTAGAAAACATAGAACCCTTGCAAAATGAGGCAAATGAGTGGAAAAATGAAAGGAATGGTGGAATGATGAAGGATAATGAATGGAGAAATGAAAATATGAGATGAATAGGTCCCTTTTGATTCTCCATTGTTGCTCCGATCATCCTCATGCTGACCTGCAAACAATATTTTCATAATTTTTATTTTCTCTTTTTTATTTTTTTCTTTGAAAACAGCTAGTCTACCCCCAAGAGATTTTCATCCTAGCTACTTTCCCTGGACACTACAAGAGAGGTTTTCACCCTTAGATCTTTTTATTTCTCTCTTTTTTGTTTTGACACCATTAGGCCACCTCAAGAGGTTTTCAACCCAACAATGGGACTCAGGTGCCTCATGGAGGTTTTCACCTGAGTCTTCTTATTTTTATTTTTTTTCTTTCTTTTTCTTAGGGACTTAATGAGGTAGGAGTTGAGACTTGCTCCACCACCATCACTATTTTGCTGATACCATCAATGATCTCTTTCTTTGACAATGGCCTTTTGTAAGCTTTCAATATGTGCCCATTAACAAGTAAAGGAATGGCCTCTGCATCTATGGTTCTAATAAGCACTGAACCATTATCATGACATTTCTCTATGAAATAAGGCCCTAACCACCTAGTCCTTAACTTTCCCTTGAAGTCTTTATATCTGGAATCATATAGCAAAGCCCAATCACCTTCTTGAAATTTCTTGTCCTTGATGTTCTTTTCATGCCAGATCTTCCTCTGAATTTGAGTTACCTCTGCGTGTAGGAGGGCCTGCATTATGAACTCATCTAACCCATTCAACTAGATAAATCTCTCTTTTTGTGCATTGCTAAGATATTTATTTAGTTGGGTTGCCATCCTCAATGTATTGTACTCAAATTCAATGGAAAGAAGGGAATTTTCCCCATAGACCAACTCATAGGGTGTCAATCTAGTGGTGGTCTTCCAGGTGGTATTGTAGGCCCAGGTGGCCTCAACTAGTCCATCTACCCAATATTTTCTACTGCTCCTAACCACTTTGGTCAGGATGCCTTCCAACATTCGTTAGTCACCTCCACATACCCATTAGCTTGTGGGTGATAGGGAGTGGAGGTCCTATGCTTGATATTGTGTTGGCTTAATAAGTCTTCAATCATATTGGATGTAAAATGGCTACCTTGATCAATGACCAATTCTCTACAGTACCCAAACTTGTAAAATACATTTTCCCTTAAGAACTTAGCCACCTTGTCCTCTATTACTGCCTTGATTACCTTGGTTTCAACCCACTTAGTCAGATAGTCAGTGCACACAATGATGTACTACTTTTTCTTGGAAGGAGGGTCAATAGGTCCAATGAAATCCATGTCCCACTTGGTGTCAAAAGGATGAACAAGACAATCATGGAGCATGCAAGGTTCATGAGATTGCATGTAGGATTGTCTTTACAATTTTGGGTAGATGCTATAGGTACTGTTGTTTAACTAATAAACAGAGGGCCTTCAAGTTCCTTGGATAGTGGTATTCCAGAGGAGGCATGGACAGGTAAAAAGGTAAACTAATCATTTTTAAATACTTTTGGTTGTGAAGCCTTTGTCCACATTAATGAAGAAAATAGAACAAATATTGAGGCAAAATCAAGGAAATGTACATTTATTGGATATGGTGTTAATGATTTTGGTTGTCACTTTTATGATTATCAAAAACAAAAAATCATTAGGAGCAAAGATGTTATATTCAATGAAAAGGTTTTGTATAAGGATCAGCTGTAGAAAAAAACAGGAAAAAGAAAATAGAGAATACACACTGCTTGACAAGATCACAGGAAAAAGTGATGGTGCCTGAAAATCATAATGATCAACAACTAGAACAACAACCACAACACCAAAAAGCACCTCAAACATCTAAAAGTGGTGTTAGAATATCTACTAGGATAAGTAGACCCCCTGAACGATACTCTCCTTAATTATATTATGTATTGTTGACTAATTCTGGTGAACCAGAATGTTATGAAGAAGCAGTGCAGGTAGAAACCAGGAAGAAGTGGGAGCAGGCCATGAAAGTAGAGATGGACTCCTTAGCACATAACTAGACTTGGGACTTAGTCAGGTTGCCTACAAGTAAAACAACATTAAAGAATAAATGGGTTTACAAGTTGAAGGAAGAAGATGGAGGTAGAAAAAGGTATGAAGCTAAACTTGTCGTGAAAGGGTTTGCACATAAAAGGGTATAGACTTTGATGAGATATTTTCTGTTGTTGTTAAAATGACTTCAATCATAACTATTTCAAGTCTAGTAGCAGCTGAAGATTTGCATCTTGAGTAGTTAGATGTAAAGACAACCTTTCTCCATGGGGATTTGGAGGAAGAGACATACATGCAGCAGCCAAAAGGATATGAGTTAAAAGGGAAAGAGAAACTAGTGTGAAGGTTGAAGAAGAGCTTGTAAGGCTTAAAATAGCCTCCAAGGTAGTGGTATCTAAAATTTGACAGGTTTCTGTCTGAACAAGGTTATACTAAATGTCACTCTGATCATTGTGTTTATCTCAAAAGGAAAAATGATGGCAGCTATATTATATTATTATTGTATGTAGATGACATGCTTGTTGCAGGTTCTACCATGCAGGAAATAAATGCGCTTAAAATAAAATTGGCAAACTCATTTGCAATGAAGGATTTGGGTGTTGCAAAACAAATCCTTAGTATGAGAATAACTAGAGACAGGAAGAATCACAAATTAACATTGTCTCAAAGTGAGTACATAGAAAAGGTGTTGAAAGGTTTAATATGCAGAATACAAAACCAATTAGTATACATTTGGCTATCCATTTCAAATTAAGTAAGGAGGAGTGTCCCAAGACTCAGGAAGAAATGGCTCATATGTCTAAAGTTCCATATCCATCAACAATTGGAAGCTTAATGTATGGAATGGTCTGCACAAGGCCTGATATTGCACATGCAGTGAGAGTTGTAAGCAGGCACATGAACAATCCAGGAAAAGAATATTTGATGGTGGTGAAGTGGATTCTCAGGTATTTGAGATGTACCACAAATCAAGCATTATGCTTTGGTAGTTCAAACATTGCTCTACAGGGATATGTTGATGCAGATATGGCGAGTGATAGAGATAATAGGAGAAGCACAATAGGGTATGTGTTTACTGTAGGTGGAACAACTATGAGTTGGGTTTCAAAACTGCAAAGTGTTGTTGCACTCTAAACAACAGAAGCAGAGTATGTTGCTGCTACAGAGGCTAGTAAAGAAATGATTTGGTTACAAAGGTTTCTGGATGAATTGGGTAAGAAGCAGGAGTTGGGAAAGTTATACAGTGACGCCCAGAGTGCCATACATCTTGCAAATAACTTTGCATTTCATTCCAAGACTAAACATATATAGCTTAAGTACCATTTCATACGGTCAACATTGGAAGATGGACAGTTGAAGCTGGAAAAGGTACACACTAGCCAAAATCCTGCAGATATGTTAACAAAATTTATAACCAGGAAGAAACTGAGAATTTGCTCAGTTTCAATTGCTCTTCAAGTATGATGAATAAGATGAGAAACAGCCAGGTCTAAAGTGGATTCATTGTCCAAAAAATGAAGTAGCAGTGGAGTTGCTATAATCAATCTACAAGTGGGAGGTTGTTGGGTGTGGAGCCTGATTATCTTCTGTATTTAAAGTTATCATCGTATTGGACCCTAGTTCGTAATGGGGCGGCAATGTCGCCCGTAAAATATTCGCTGTAGGGGGGATCCAGGTGGGGGCAGCTATGGCCTTTGGGAGCACCCCCCCCCTCAGCGAGGGGATCGGGGCCAGGCCCCCGAAGCTAAGAATAGATGTAAAATTGCCTTTTAAAATGTTGTAATTTCATAGTCAATCTAGGCCGTTCATTAGGTGGAGATCTGACAGTAGAAGTTATGTTTAATTTAGGGTTTTTTTCCCTAGAAGTCAACCCCTCACTATATATGAGGGAATTGTATTGTGTCTATGTATATCTATATTTTGAGCGAGGAAGACAGAGGAGACTGAGAGAGAAGAGGGAATTACAACGAATCTATTGTAGGTTGTATCTCTTCAGTTTTCTGGATAATATAAAAAGAAGGACTAGTTGTTTCTCCATGGACGTAGTCCAAACTGGGTGAACCACGTATATCTAAGTCTCTCTTGTTTTATGTGTTTTTTGCGTTTATATTTTTGCAATAATTTATGTGTTCCATTGCTCTATAATATATAATTTTCTAACGATGGATGTCATGCCTATCACTGAAACCAATAAAAGTAATTGTGTGCCTAAGAAAGGTTATTCCACCCTATCCATTGAACATAAATTTGCAGAAGTCATTTAAAATGCTCGCCAACACTTTCAAATTTGCAGATTTAGAAAAACATGTCGAGGTTATGATTTGGTGATAGTCATCAAATGTGTGCAGAAATTCAAAACAAAATTCAAGGGCTCATCTTGTCATCTGAAGCTCCTTCCAGTGCCAAAAATTTTATGGTGCTAGACCCACTAACATTCAAGGGATCTCCCCGATATGGACTCTGAAATAGACCTTACACTATTTGGAGTAGAAGTCTTGTTATCACCCCAAGAAACTCTCCTAGGTTGTATCTCGGAGATGCTCGGGAACATTAAAAACTCAACATAATGTTGGAAATGGATGAATGGAAGGAATGATGTCTGTTCAATCCAGATAACCACTCCTACTTTGCTTGACTCTAGACATGCGTGAACACCACCAGACTACAAGGCTTTCGACCATAAATTACTCACAGTTTAAGGATTGAGTGAATATGGAGAACGCTAACCACACCAGCAAATGCACAGGACCTTATGATGGCCGGCTGCAACTAGTAAAGAGGTCTGAAAATCTATTTCCTAATGCACAGACAAAATGACAGCTCTCTGCCACTAGGTAAACAAAAACCTGAGTGACACCTTCACTAATACATACAAGATTTTAACACAAAGGCAGGATGACAGCTCCTCTAATGCTAAACATCAAGAGTTCATGAAAACTGCATAACGGGCACAGCCTAGAACATAATAGAAGTGAAAAGTGAGCAATTAACAGCAAAAGAAGCTTGTATTAGTTGAAAATGAAGACGAGCCGCTGCAAGTATCAGAGCAGTTACAGTCTCAAAAAGTTGAACCTTACGTCAAAACGACAACCATCAACCCTAATTACATCTAGTTTCTCGGTATATATAGAGTTCCTTTACAAAAATGTTTTGCTATTCCAGGTGTGGAGGGGCCATAATTGACCACCAACTGCTTTAACTATCTGATAGAGTCTTTGGTGCAATCTGCCTGCTTTAATGAATGAATTTGATCTTCTCGGATGCTTTGTTGTCCTTCTCAAGTAGGTGGAGTGCCTTATGGACGAAGTTCCATAACTGTTAAATGCGTTGAACTGCTCGAGGCACATCCTTTTTCTTACCGGCCATATTGTGTCTTGAATGTAGTTGTTGAAGGCAAAATGCGTCAGGTATTGGTAGATGATCGCCTTTGTCCTTCGGGAGCACAGAACAATCAAAGTTGGCATACTGCATAGTGGGTGGATTATCTAGTCAGAGGAGCAAGATTGGTCATCAGATGGAACAGATGTAAAACGAAGAGCGCTTGGCAGGAAGTATTGGGAAACTCAGAAGTGGAGAATCGTGCACCGTTGGATCTTGGGCAAACGGATCCAACGGTCATTGGGTGGAGGACATGCACGGGGGGTTAACGAGTGGGGAAAGTGGTTTTTGTGGCGAGCAGTATTTATCACACCGCCTTTGAGGGTTGGGAGGTAATCATACAATGGGGTGCGATCACAATCATCACACGACGCATGGCAGATGGGGGGGGGGGGGGGGGAACAAAAACCACTTTGATCATGATTTAATGCACGATTAGTTTGCAAGAGCGAGAGGAGAAAATGTCGTCCAATTGCGGCAAGGATGATCAGACAACGGGAAATAGACAGGCAGGTTATTTGCGGCGGGGACCATTGGATCAGGACAATTAACGATTGCGATCAAAGGATGGCGATGGGTTACGGAAGCGCGAGGTCATGTGGGTGAGGATTTATGGTGAGTTATAGAGTTGAAAAGGGCTACTTTGTAGGGTTTAGAGGAAAAATGAAGGAAATGGAGCTGAAGAAGAATAAGCGGGATAGGGGCAGAAAGGAGATAATGACCAATGTGGAGTCCTTTTACACACAACCAAGCAAACCAAGCTTGTCTCTGACCTTAGAAAATCATCGTTGTATAGCAGAGCTAACATTGGCTCCTTCTGGGGATGAGATCCTCCCTGTGAGGTCTCAAGAACCATAGACCACTGCCTTATACATCAGAACAAGACTAAAAACATTGCCTAGTATTCCATTGGGCATGGAGTCTAATTAAGTCTACATTAAAAGAACACATTTACAACAGTAAGGCTTGAAAACCTAAATCTTCAAAAACTGCCCATTTACTAGGCCACCAAAATTGTTTCCCCTTCTCCTGGTCAACATGCCTGTCAGCCGGTTCATCAAATATTTTCAAAATTGGATTTATTTGATCATCTACCTCAAAAAGTTTAGGGCATTTGACATTATCAGGTAGAGATGGTTTGTACTTTATCCCCTCTCTGTATGCTCTCATCCTTGGATGTTCTTCATGGGAGCCTTTGTACACCTGCTGAATGACAATGGTTGGTGTGTACTTGTCTGTGTCATTTGTGGCCTGCACAATTAATATGAATGGTGAAACAATGTATTCTAGTGTGGGGGACACAAAGACTTCATCTGCTCCTGTATCTTTCTTAGAACAGTCCACATCCAAGGAGGTGTCCCAAAACTATGCATCCTCTTCCTCTATGATCTGGCAAACCGCCCCTTCAAGCTGTGTGGAGGCCAACTAGACAAGCATCAGAATATCAAGACTGAGATTATCAGTATCAGCCTTGGGCATCTAGTTATGGCCTGCCTCAGTGCCTAGGAGGCAACTATGAGGGATTGTCTCTTGAATAGATAGAGAAGCATAAGATGATGGGGAACTGACTTCACCCTTTTTTATCACTGGGCTAGGGATAATAGCAGGTTGGTGAACTTGCAGATTTGCATAGTCATTGGAAGTTGGGCTGGATTTAGGCTCAGACTCTTCAAGGATGGTGGGATCTGCTGCTGGTCGCTTCTGCTGATAAGCTTTTTATTCTGCAGGGACAAAAAACTCACAAGCAGTGCCTCTGGATAATGAATTCTCATAGGTAGCTCAGGTTAAGAAAGGGGCACTGCCCTTATCTTCCATACCATGGACCCCCTCCTCTTCTTCAAACTATACTTCTTCCATGACTATATTCTGAAAAAGGGTTTTCACCCTTTTGTCTTTGTTTGCATCATTGTTTCTTTGCAAAATCTGCAATTGCTCCTTCGCTCTTCTATATGGATTTGGATTTGAAAGAGAAAAAGTACTAGGAGCTCCTGCTTCCTCAGAATGCTGCTCAACCTTTAATTTAGAAACTTCAGAGGCTAATGACTCTATCATCCTAGCCATTTTATCGATCTTGAGATCTGAGGATGATGAGGACTCACCCCTCTGTATTCTCCTATCAGCATTACCTTCGAACCTTTCTGCAGTCATGATGTTTGATTCTACTTCCAGGGTTGCATTTTGCATATCAGCCAAAGAAGTATATCTTCTTTCCCTGAGTAGCAAGCAAAAACGAGAATCGAAGGCATTGGCATAAGTAAGCATAGCAGAAGTAGGGGTAGGTTTCACTTCGTATGGTATTCTGTTGTACATATGGTTGAACCTTTTGTTGAAATCAGATAGCAGCTCACCACTCTCCCTCTGCAAGTTCCCAAATTCAGTATGATAATAGAGCAGATCTTTCTTATCCCCCCAATGCTTTAGGAACACATCATCTAAGGCCTCAATATCCACTATAGACCTAGGGGTTAATTCTCTGAACCATTTTCTAGCTTCCCCATCTAGGCTTTGGACAAAAACCCTCATCCACACATCATCTTAATTGATATCTAGATTATCAGCATAACTATAAAAAGACTCAAGATGTTCTTCATTTGTTACTCCTTCTATACCAGTGAACTTAGGCATGTACTTCTGATATGCTCCTGCAGGCATGGCATTTAAAGGAACAAGCAAGACCAAGAGTCCATACCTAGCAGCTATGATTCTTTCCATCTTCGTGGGAGCTTGCTGACCTACCATGACTGGGATAGGAAAAAGGATACTGGTAGATTAAGTAGGGAACAATGAAATGGATGCCACAGAGAGAGGGATGCAATGGACTATATGGGATGCTTTCTTTGGGCAAAGATCCAAAGGAGAACTAAAAGAATAAGGAGCTTTATGAATCTCTGAAGGTGATTCTTCACTAGCAATACTAGGCTCTAGATCTTCAAACTATGTATTCTCAGTTATAACCTTATCTTGCAGAGATACATAAGATTTCTTAGGCTTACCTGATCCTGATGCTCCTTTCTGCTATGTTCTCTTCGACTTGACAATCTTCTCAGGGTCAGGCACTCGGTCAGCTGGTGATTTTTGAGGATTTCTCCGAGTATGCCTCAAAAACTGAGCTAGAACTGAAACGTGGAGTCACCACCAGGTTGGTTCTCCAGTAGAGTCACAAGATAGATGATTACAACCAGAAATGTGTCCAAACTTTGTCATTTTCCTAGGGAAGCCGAGCTTCAATCTCCTCTCCTCGGCAATAGCGCCAATTAATGTTATCACCCCAAGAAACTATCCTAGATTGTATCTCGGAGATGCTCGGGAACATTACAAACTCAACGTAATGTTGGAAATGGATGAATGGAAGGAATGATTCTTGTTCAAGCTAGATAACTACTACTACTTTGCTTGACTCTAGACATGCGTGAACACCCCCAGACTATAAGGCTTTTGACCACCAATTACTCGCAGTTTAAGGATTGAGTGAATATGGAGAATACTAACCACACCAGCAGATGCAGAGGACCCTATGGTTGCCGGCTGCAACCAGTAAAGAGGTATGCAAATCTATTTCCTAATGCACAGACAAGATGACAGCTCTCTGCCACTAGGTAAACAGAAACCTGAAAGACACCTTCACTGATACATACAATATTTTAACATAGAAGCAGGATGACAACTCCTTTAATGCTAAACATCAAGAGTTCATGAAAACTGCATAACAGGCATAGCCTAGAACAGAATATAAGTGAAAAGTGAGCAATTAACAGCAAAAGAAGCTTATATTAGCTGAAAATGAAGACGAGACGCTGCAAGTACCAAAGCAGTTACAGTCTCCAGAAGTTGAACCTTACATCAAAACAACAACCATCAACCCTGATTAAATCTGGTTTCTGAGTATATATAGAGTTTCTTTACAAAAATGTTTTGCTATTCTAGGCGTGGAAGGGCCATAATTGACCACCAACTGCTTTAACTATCTGATAGAGTCTTTGGTGCAATCTACTTGCTTTAATGAATGGATTTGATCTTTTCAGATGCTCTTGTCCTTCTCGAGCAAGTGGAGTGTCGTATGGAAGAAGTTCCATAACTGTTAAATGCGTTGATCTACTCGAGGCACGTCCTTTTTCTTCCCAACCATATTGTGTCTTGCATGTAGTTATTGAAGATGAAAAGCACCGGGTACTGGTAGATGATCGCCTTCATCCTTCGGGAGCACATAACAATCAAAAGTGGCATACTGCATAGCGGGTGGATGATCTGGTCAGAGGAGCAATATTAGCCATCGGATGGAATAGATGGACAACGGAGAGCACTTGGCGAGAAGTATTGGGAAATTCAGAAGTCGAGAATCGTGAGCCGTTGGATCTCGAGTGGACGGATCCAACGGTCATCAGGAAGAGGACATGCATAGGGGGTTAACGAGCGGGGAAAGCGATTTCGGTGGCGGGCGGTATTTATTTCACTGCCTTTGAGGGTTGGGCGGTAATCGTACAATGGGGTGCGATCACAATCATCGTACGACACGTGGCAGATAGGGGGGAACAAAAACCACTTTGATCGTGAGTTAAGGTGAAGTTAGTTTTCGAGAGCGGTAGGAGTGAATGTCGGCAAATCACGGCAAGGATGATCGGACGACGGGAAACAGATGGGCAGGTTATTTACGACGGGGACTATTGGATTGGGACAATTAACGGCTGCGATCAAAGGATGGCAATGGGTTATAGAAGTGTGGGGTCATGTGGGTGAGGATTTATGGCGGGTTCTAGAGTTGAAAAGGGCTACTTTGCAAGGCTTAGAGGAAAAACGGAGGAAATGGAGCTGAAGGAGAATAAGCGGGACAGGGGAAGAAAGGAGATAATGACTGATGTGGAGTCCTTCTATGCACAACAAAGCAGACCAAGCCTGTCTCTGACCTTAGAAAATCATTGTTGTATAGAAGAGCTAACAAGTCCCAGCAGTGGGTGGTAATGTAATGCCTTGACCATACAAATGTGCAGAGCAAAGTATGATAAATTTGGGTAAGAGCAAGTGTGTGATCCTATGAAGAGTCAAGTGTGATGCATGAAGGTTCCAACACATGAGGGGAAAAGGAAGTGCACCCCTTCGAAGCCTATAATAGTAAGCATCTTGAAAGGAACACACGAGCGACATGACAAAACAAGCTAAGATGTGAGATAGTCCACAAGTTAATGTGACGAATTAATCCAACATGTATTTAACAAGATTCATAAAAATTCAAACAAAATAGTTCATAACCATATGTGTAAGTTAAATAACAATTGTCAATACAACAATAATAGTCCTACTATATTAACAACATATGCATGAAAGCATGTTGTCTCTGATTTTATTATTATAAGTGAAAATTCCATCCATACATATGCCAATGACGACCACTAGCCCCAATAGTGGAACATTACAATCAAGAACACCTGGTCCTCCAAATAAGTGTACTCACTCTACTCTATGGAGAAGCCAAGGCTCTTCACAATAATTCCAAGCTCTTTCTAAGCCAAAGCCTTGCCAAAAGCTTGGCTCCCAAAAAATCATGTTGCATGAGTTATGAGGTTCTATTTATAATAAGATGGTGTGACTCTTCAACTCCCCTTTGCAACCTTTGGACTACCCTCATGACTCTTTAATGTATTTACAAAATGATAACATGGTGACCTTTCATATTCCAATATTGACACTTGGAATTTCACTTACAACATAATTAAAAATAATATTATATTCTCCACTTGTACCAATATAAGATAAAATAGGGTAGAGACATCCTAACAAGACACAACACTATGATGTTGGAGTTTGGAAGAATTCCAACTCAGTAACCTCCACTTGCTGCTTATTGGTCATGTATTGGTGCCAAGGTTGGTATGGTGTGATGGTGTCCTCAAACAACTTCATGGTGTCTTACTAGAAGTAGACTCTAGCCTCCATGGCATAGGGTACACTGTCTTGGAACCTATTTCAAACATGTTTTGAAGCATCAGAAACATTGTTTTGACCTTGACAGGACCATTGATGAACTTCTACAATTTGTGTGTGTTCAACTCCAATTTTTCCCTTGTCGCCTCCTGTCTTAGTTGCTCCAAGTATTGTTCGACCTCCTACCGGACTTGGTTCTTGGGTTTAGCTTTGGTGAGGGAACTAATTGATGGGATCTATTGTGTTCTAACCAAGACATCCAAACTACTGTACATCTGTACATATGAGGCCTGCATTTTGCCAATGAATGAGGTGAGCTGCTAGTTGTTCTGAATCAACATTTGAACCTTCGCTTTCTCCATCTCTGGTTGTGGCTTCATTTTGTTCAGTAAGTCAAGCAGGTCCCCTTTGAATTGCATTGTCCACTCTTGTCCATAGGCAATGGCAACTTCTATGTTTTTCAAAGTTTTAACAAACTCTTTTCTCTGTTGCTCTAGGCCATGCAAATGTGAAACTTCTTTATGCACGATGACAAATCTGTCATAGATATTTTGCATGGCTTCTCCAAGTAGTGATACTTTAGCAAGTATCACTACTCTCATCTCCCCCAATGTAGAAACTGCATTTTGTGTTGTTGCTCAGAGTTGTTCTGCCTCTTGTCTAGAAGCGTGCAAGCTTTATGCTAGTTACGCATTCTCAGTTGTCAAATACTAAACATTTGAT
>APFE030349148.1:0-19189 GCA_000404065.3 Pinus taeda | reverse complement strand
CTGTCATAAGTTCGAAAATCACCATCCGACATCACCATGAGTTTAGTAATCAAGTGGTCTAGTCAAAGCATGAAACAATATTGAGTCATTGTGAGTCATGGTTACATATTTATGAACAACCAAGTCATGAGGTATGTGTCATTTATGTGTATTTTTGAAAGTTTCTCTTGAGATCATTGGAGTCAATTTCGGTTGCTCAGAGAAAATGGTCTTTTGAGAAGCTCCTATTTCTTATTTTCCTCCTTTAATCTACCCTTGTTTCCCTAGTTTCATAACCTAAGCCTTCCATTATCCATTCATAAATCCCTTTTGCTCTATTAATTCTCATGGTTAAAGAACAAGGATTGATTGGTTGCTAAGCCCGTGATCGAGGACAAAGTACAACTATCACATCATCGTTTGTTGCGCACTGGTGCTACGTATCCATCACTTCACACTGCGCTACGCGGTCCTGCGCAACATGCTTCCAAAGCCACACAACCTTGACACGACTTGATTCTCACTTTTCTGCTAATCCGGAACCCTCCAGTCAGAAGAGCTAGTGTGAATGCTTTAAGTGTGGTTGCTAAGTATGTAGTTCCAGCAGGAGAGTGTCCAGAGCTGCTACCTTTTTTATTTCAGTGCACTCAAAGTGTTTAGGAGGATCATTGAGAAGTTGCTTTGATCCTGTTTGGCTCTTTAACATAGACAATAGGAGATTTCTTGAGACCACATTTTTCTACACTACAAACCGTATTTGTAAAATGCCTACAAGATGAAAGAAGAAATCGCGCTAGGATTGTAGCTTTAAAGGTTGTCGGGTCATTTGTTGAATACATTCAAACTGAGAATGAAGTGTCGATGTTCCGGGAACTTGTACCACACATTTTTAATGTTTCATGGCAATGTCTTGAAAATGGAGATGTGGAGGTAGCTATTATTGCCTTTGAAATTTTTGATGAGCTGGTAGAGTCGCCAACACCTGTTCTTGGTTCATCTATACAACTTATTGTTCAGTTTGCTCTTCAAGCCTGCTCAAGCAAGGATTTAGAAGTAAATACTCGTCATCAGAAGCTCGCAGAGATGAGGACGATGACCTTTCTGCTGATCGTGCTGCTGCAGAAGTTCTAGACACAATGGCTTTGAGCCTGCCAAGGAAGCATGCTTTCCCACCTGTTCTTGAATTTTCTATATCAAACTTTCAAAATGCAGGTCCAAAATACCGTGAAGCTTCTGTCATGTCCTTAGGAGTCATATTAGAGGGCTGCTGTGAGGCAATGAAGAA
Source organism: Pinus taeda (assembly GCA_000404065.3). NCBI lineage: Eukaryota > Viridiplantae > Streptophyta > Pinopsida > Pinales > Pinaceae > Pinus > Pinus taeda. The sequence goes on along the minus strand of APFE030349148.1, from coordinate 17,925 downwards.
TAAGTTGGAAAGGATTTTAACTATTGTCTTGCAATCCCCAAAGGATCCAGACCAAATTGTATGTGGAGTGGCCTCTTTCTCATTGGGACAGTTTGCAGAGCATTTACAGCATGAAATTGTGGCACATTATGAAATTGTTCTTCCTTGTATTCTGGATGCTCTTAGGGATGTGTTGGCGGAAGTGTAGGAAAAATCATACTATGCAATAGATGCATTCTGTGAGCATATGGGAGCAAAGAGTCTTCCTTATCTTGATCCTCTCATGGGAAAGATGCTCGAAGGATTGCATGGCAATCATCGTGAATTACAAGAGACATGCATGTCTGTAATCGGATCTGCTACTGCCGCTACAGAGTTAGCTTTCATTCCATATGCCAAGGGTGTTCTAGAATTGATGAAGATTTTCATGGTGCTTACCAAATGAGGATTTTCGTGCACAGGCAGCTATTGAGCTTGTAGGAATGATCGCAATGGTTGTTGGACGACCAAGAATTGAGCCAATATTACCTCCTTCCATTGAAGCTACTATTGTCGGATTTGCTTTGGATTTCAATGAGCTTCGGGAATATACTCATGGTTTCTTTAGTAACATAGCAGAGGTTATGGGTGAAGGATTTACACAGTACCTCCCTTGTGTTGTTCCTTTGGCATTTGCTTCATGCAACATTGATGATGGATCCACAGTGGATATTGATGAGTCTGATGGTGATGATGCCACAAATGGATTCGGTGCTGTATCTTTTGATGAGGAAGCTCAAGATGATATAAGAGTCCACACAATATTAGTGTTAGAACTGGAGTCTTGGATGAAAAAGCAGCTGCTTCTCAAGCTATTGGTTTGTTTGAACTTCACACAAAGAGTGCATTTACACCCTACTTTGAGGAGGCATTGAGGATTTTAACAAAACATGTCGGTTACTCTCACGAAGATGTTCGTCTCCAGGCTATTATTGCATTCCAACATTTACTAACAGCAACCCACGAGGCTTTTCCTAGTTCAAATCAACTCTCCCTGAAACTAAGTATGTCCTTGACATAGTGATGGATCTCTATGTCAAGGCTATGCATGAAGATGACGACAAGGAAGTAGTTTTCCAAGCATGTATGTGCGCAACAAAGGTCATGACATTATTTAGTTACAGTTCAATGGAATAGCTTTATCTGAAGCAACCTCAGAGTTATTGCGTCAAGAATCTTGTTGTCAACAAACTGATGAGATAGATAGTGATGTGGATGATTGTTGCCACGCGTCAAGGGAGGGTGGTTGAACGTGTCGCTGAGTCAGAGGATGAATCATCATCGAGTCATTAGCCAACTGTGTTCGATTGTGTGGAAAGTCATGCCAACATGGCACGCTACCCAGCTGCTACGCAGTGCTGATCTTAAGACTTCATGCTGTTTCCTCTTTCTATATCAAAAAGATGTTTAGAAGGACTGTTGTGACTTTGGATGCTTTTTATGATAGGATAATCTGATGAGATCTTGCTAAGTTTTCTTTTAATCAAAGAAAAAGACTGCAAAATATGTTAAGTTTCTTGTTTTGTGTTTAATTCGATCTACTTCATAGACATGGGATTTCTGAATGTTGTATGGCTATTTAATGCCAAAGTTTTGAAAACAGAAAGGGTTGGATAGTATTGCGAATTGGATTTTCATAGACTTGTGTACTGTGATCTTGTTTCTCATGAATATATGTGCTTATTGCGCAGCTGTTCCAATGAACATTTGCAGAGATACTTGCGGTTTTGTGTTTCAGATTTCTTTCTTTCTTGTGTAATAATTATACTATTCAATTTCTTCTACAGTCATTTAGTTTAGGGGTATAATGATTCAATTGTGTTAGAATTCATTCTCGTTTGCTCTAATTACGCTGCATCAAATGTTTCAGTTACAAATGAAATATGTTATACTTTTTGTTGGATACCTATACCAATAGGTTTCATATTTCATGATTGGATATCAAAGGTCCAAATATGCTCTGCTTTGACGAATGCAAAGATCCCATATTTCCCAAAGAAGGCAATGTCTGTATCAGCTTTGACAAAACTCAATTTTGATGGCTGGTCCAACAGTCTAATCTGGATCATGCCATGTTTTCAATTTCCTTGTTGTAGAATAGAGAATGATATCTGTCCAAACTGTTTAATCTTGGCAGATCAGTAGCTAGGTAGAGAAGCTTAAGGTTCCCAACTGCTAAATCTGGGACCTTGGAAGGAATAAGGGTTGCATTAGATAGAAAATGAGAGAAAAAGCCAATGAAAAGAAAAGGCATTCAAAGGGTTTGCAAGTCCAAGTGCACCCTCTAAGAAGGAACAAAAAATGCTAGGAAAACTAGTTGGGCAGGTAGATGGGGTTGCAGAAATGGTGTCTCTTTCAAAATCAAAGTTGCTGAAACATCTACAGAAAGAGCAGCACTCTAGAGCATGACTAACTCCCTTGTTTCTCATTTGTAAATCACTCATTACTAACACCCTTTCCCCAAGTTGCACAAAGCATAGAAATTCAAATGTTTTACATTCTTATGACTTTAAGAAGCCACATTTCTTGTGCAAAAATCGTTTCATTTTGAACTACTCCTAGTTTCAAATTATTTTCAAAGAAAACCTGGTTGAGCTAGCCTTCACTCATGTTTCCTCCATATTAACAGCTAACTCTACTATTTTAGCCCCCTATACCCCTTTATCCCTATTATTACAAACACCATGGTGTATAAACCCCACAATGCATAAATATCCCCTCCCTGGCACTATAGCCATAATATTCTCTCCCTGGGACTTGAATTGACACCTGGTCAAGGTCAAGAACCCATGAATCACCTTTTGCTCCCCCTGAAACCACTTTCCCTACCCAAAGTACCATTTTGCCTTGGAAACCTTCAAAACCTTGAAAAACCTTTGAAAAACCCAAAAAATCACCAAAGGGGCGGAAAACATTGAAAATTTACCCTCCCCGCGCTTTATCCTAAGGTCGGGGGTTATCTGCCTTTTCATATTTCATAAAATTGGTGTAAATTCCATTTCCTATAGTTTGCGCCCTTATGAATAATTTTTGCCCGAAACTATGCAAAACCCGCAAAAACCCCTAATCCTATAGTTCCCGGCGTATTATTTAAATTGAATATTTTAATGGCCGGGCGGGCCCCTTCCAAACATGCACGACCAGTCGGAGGACTCGCCAGCCGTCCGATCTCTGCCGGTCGCGATCCAAGGGTGGGCGGTCAAAATCACAACCCGATCTGCCGACCGTTAACGTCCGGGGAGAGCGGTTTTGGGCCCGTACGAGGACGCGTGGCAGGCGCGGAGGTTGTTCGGAGCTCTCTCCCCGTTACCACCTGTGCTCCAAAAGTGGTGCGGGGAACCCGCTTACCACCACGTCACCCCGACGTCACCTCACTTCCGTCCGCTCCCGCGCCCCGTCAACCTCCACGCTGTCTTGCCACCGCATCGTCCCGCCACCCTGGCCATCACGTCAGCGCCACGTCATCACCGTACGGCGGGCCCACCATGACGTCATGCTGACGTCATCATCGGAAAAGCGCCAATCGCGTTATTTTGCAAAATTTAACGTTATAACCGGCCTAATAAGCCGTTTTTTGTCATTTTCACTTGATTAAAGAAGGAGCCGTTAAACGACCAGTTGCCGCAAAATTCATCCAGACGGCAAATTTGAAGATTCCGACCGTTGAAAGTCCAGAACTCACGGTGCCAAGCCTCCACAGCTCAGCTCGCAAGTGCCCAAGCTGGTTTATCCAGGTATTTAGCCGGTTTCCCCCACTTCGCCCGTGCTTTGTAAATTCTCTGTAAATCCACCAATTGACACCATAAAAAACCTGCAAATTATAGTTCTGCCTATCACATAAAGCCTGCCAAACAACCTACAGCACCCTACAACCACAATTCAGTAGGACAGTGCTCGTTTCGCGGGCTAAAACCCCGAAATCCTTCCCGAGGTACTCGGCATTGTTCCCTTTTGCCAAGTACAGTCCACTTGCTGTTACAACAGAGAAACCTGAGGAAACCCTGCAAATTTCTCAGTAACAATTCACACCCTGTGAATTTCACAGAAAAAACAGATAATCCTGCCTGCAACTCTCTCTGCAAAGGAAAAACTCACTGTATTAGCAGTTGAGTTAAAGTCAAAAGCCCTTGATTGAATAACTGCCTATTTTTCTACAAACCAGCTCCTGTCATGGCGTCTCCTGCAACTTCATCCATCAGTGTGGCCTCACAAAGTCAGACAAACAAACAGCTGGAAGCCCTGACACTAGTAGATAAGGATAGTCTCATTGGAGACTTTGAAGGGAGCAGGGACTTTTTGCAGACCTTCAGTAGGTTAAGGGAAGACCACAGGGATGGACATGGCACACATGGGGTCTGGGAGTCAAACCTGCCCTACTACTGTCTCCCAGCTGTGAATTTTTCTCTGAGATCATTCACCTCTGTGCTGAACATTATGATGCAGAGCATAGAGCCATCAGCACCTCATCAGGGAGGATCCTTTTTCAAATCAATGCTGAGTCCATCAACAAAATGCTACATTTTGATCAGACAGAATTGTTGATCCCATTCTCCATGAACCAGTTGATGGACGCTGGTGACAAACTGACTAATGAAGAACTACAGAGAATCAGCAGAGACTTCATGAAGCCTGAATGCCAGACCTCAGAGCCCCCTCCCTATCGGAATGATCAATTCAATGAGGTGGGTAGGCTATTACTGGACATGATAGCCTATGTATTGGGATACCAGGACAGTGAACATGTGGACAGAGGCATGCTAGCAATGCTATCTGTATACAGCCCATATCAACCTCCTGCCAAAAAATACAACTTTGCCAAATTCATAGCCAACAGGATCCATGATCAGCTAACCAAATTAGATAGACAGGGGGTTTTCAGGTATTCAGGCTACCTTTACCATATGTTCATGTACTATCACTCTGAAGCCTTCCCATGCTATATCAGAAGGCTGGACCATATAGGGGAAAGAAGATCTGTTATCTTCTGGACCTCAGTCTATCACCACGTGACAATTTCACCATATACCTTTTGTGAATTTGTTGACCAGTTTGTCTACCCCCTCTGCTGCATGCTAATGAAGTCCCCACCTCCCAGGGTGTCCAGTGAGATAAAGAAAGCTCTGCAGCTTTCCAAGAAAAACAAGATAGGTGACTGGTACCTATATGAGCACCATACAGTCTTCAGGATCTATGGATGTGAGGTCTGCCCATATAGGCTCCCAAAATATGTGCCAATGAGGTTATTTGCACTTGAATATTATAGACAATTGATTCAATCGGACCTCACCCCCTTCCATGGCGCCAAGAAAAAGGCTCACCTCAGCTTCAAGAGTGAAATGGGCCCTTTCATTATGAATAGGAAGGAAGGATGGGAGGATGCAGATCTGATCCTGGAAAACAAATACAAGCTATCTTATAGCTTTCGGTGGGTCCCTTATGACCCTCAAGGAGTCATCTCGGCTAGGAGAACCAAGTATAGGCTCCTAGCCATTAAGCATTGCCAATACCCTCATATAGAACAATATGCCAATTTGCAAGAATGGCAACCAGATACTCTAGCTGAGAGTTTAACTGAGGAGGAGAGGATGCTTAAGAATGTAAAGGAGCTTGAAAAAACTATTGACCTGGATTATGTGTAGCAGATACCCTTATTATTGCCTTACTTAGTAGGACAAGGGACCTCATCAAAAACGATTGTACTTCAAGCACCTTCAACATCAAAATCAGCCATGGATAAAGGTAAAGGCATATTAGGGGCAGAGGATAAGCAACAGGAACAGCAGACAGAGCAACAGGCTCAACAGCAGGCTGGACAGCAGAAAGAAAAGGAAACAGAAAAGGAAAAGGAAACAGAGCAGGAGGCTCGGCTAAAGACAGGTCAGGAGGCCAGATGGAGACAGATCAGCAGTCAGGCCAGCAGCAGAACAGGTGGAAAAGCCACAGAATGGGCTGCCAAAGACCCCTGCAGTACGAACTCCACCTCCACAAACACAGCAGTCCAGTGCCCCAGTCTTACAGACTCTGGCACATGAAGAAAGGGGAGTTAAAAGACACAGAGAAGACTCCACTCCTCTCACTGGACCTTCAGACCAGCCAGAGGCTAAAAGGCAAAGGGCAAACTCTCCTGAAGTAGAAGACATCACTGATGATGTCTTAGACATTGAGAAGGACAAGGAGAGCAGCCTACAAATAGGAACAAGCTCCTTCCAGCAGGAGCAAAATTTACAAGTCAGTTTGGAGGTGGCCTCCCAATCCCAGCAGAGCAAGAAGCCTAAGAGCACCAAGGCTTCTTTTATAGAAATCAAGGCTCAAAATGAGCTATTGAGGCTGGAGGTGTACAAACAGTTTATAGATGCTACACCGACCATGCAGGAAAGGCTGATGTCAGTCTATGACATCCAACAAGAAAGGATGATCTTTAGCCATTTTAAACCCAAGGGGCCGTAGCCTAAAAGTGCTGCAGATTATATCAAAACAAGCGTGGAGGTCCTGGCCAGCAACATACATCCAATGGACCAAATTGAACTCCACAAGCACGCTGGAGAAATGGTGTATGCCACCCTTGTGGAAAAGGCCACATTGGCCTATGAGCTGAAGGAAGCATTAAAGAATACTAACACTCAGCTGGATGTGGAAAGATTGTCCTCCAAGGCCAAGGACACCAGAATAAAAACCCTCGAGGACATTATTGTTGACACGGGGTATGATCCTAGTGACCCAACAGGAGTCAAAGCACTCATGAAGAAAAAGGATGATGACCTCAAGGCACTCAAAAAGAGATTAAAGCTACCACCAACTGAACATCCTCAGACGGCAGAGCTTCTAGAGCAGAAAAAGATGGAGGATCAGCTAGACCTCCTGTTATAACAGGATCAGAGGATAAGGGAGTTGGAGAAGCAACTAGAGGGAGAATTACAAGATAAACAGGGAGAATCCACGCCCCAAGCTCCTCCAACAACTTCAACAACAGCAGCAGCAGCAGCAACATCAGTAGCAACAGGGACCCACACATCAGAGGCAACAGGAACAACAACAGCAGGCCAACAAGACAGCCCATCCATAGAAGATATAACCAAGGCTGTCAAACAAATGGAACTCCAAGCTGATGAGATAAAGAAAGCTAAGGAGAAATTAGCAGAGCTGGAGTCAAAATATGACAAATCAAAGCAGACAGTGGCCGAGCAGGGTAGAGAAATAAAGACCTTGATAGCCATGATAAAGGCTTTGGAAAAGGAGCTGAACTTAGAAACAGCCCTGGCCGAAATAAAGAGAATTCTATGGGCCAGAATAAGCAAGTCTATCACCCAGCAATGGAAGTCCATAAAGACCATCCATCAGCAGATGGAATTACTAAGCCAAGCTCAGGTAGACATTAATAGGGCTAAAGCTGTGTTAGGAAACAGGCCAGATCAGGCCAATAAAATGGTAGATTACCTAAACAGACATGAGGAGGAGGAGTTGGCAGCCCTGGGCATTCCGAATAGGACAGAAGCAGTCCTCCAGGCCAAAAAGGTACTCACACTCAGAAGCTATGTGCAGGCAGTGGAGAGAAAATGTTTTGATATAACAGCAGATGTGGAGGAGTTCAGGGCCAAACTGGTAGAGCTGCAAGCAAGAGGCCTTCCCAGTCTGTTGAGCAGCCAAGGAAAACTGATTTCCCTAGATCAGTTTACCAACAGAATGATGACATACATGGAGAATCAGATCACTGCATCTGGCAGTTCATCTGAACAGAAAGGGCCTCCTTCAGGGCAAGATTTGTATGATAAATTGGGAGGTCTATTCTTCATTGAAAATGAGGTCAATCACCTCTTTGAGACTCCTCCCAATTTCTTCAAATACACAGAGGCCGATGAGACTTTAATAAAAATCAGAAGACATCAGATGCCCAAGGAAGATTGGTGGCAATCCATGGTCAGAATTCTGCCACGTTAGCTTCAGTCATTCGGTCACTAGGAGCCCAAGTCAAAAGCAGTCATAAGGCCACATACTTTTAAAGCAGATAAAATGAGCAAAGGCTCAGATGACTTAGATCAGAAATCAGTTGTTAAAGATAACGTGGAAATGAAGATGGATATTTTCCTCATCCCTCAAGATGACTCTGCTCAAAGACACTTATGTGAAATTCAGCATGCAGACAAAGGCTTGTTCCCGTAATGGAATTCATGGTTTGTATAAGTTTTCGTACGGAAGGATCAAGACTAAATGAAATGTTTGAGAAGGATGAAAGATACAGGACAGCATGAGGATAAAGCAAGCATTTAAGGCACTTAAAGGCAAGTTCAGCAGAAGGACCATGACAGCTCACCAAGAGGACACTCAGCTGCACAAAAGGCCATTCAGCAGTTAATTCAAAGCATTCAGCCGACTTCAACCAACTCCATAAAGCTCCAGATGTCAAAACTGCTCTGACAGCAGTTAATAGCTTTTATAGCTCATTAAAGATTGTAATAACTTCTCATCTACTTTCTCTGTCCCAATGTAAGAGATATTTTTCCGCTCAGATGACTCATACCTGAGATATTTTGTAACAAACTTCTATATATTCCCCCTCATTTTGTTTAGGAGGGGTTGGGCTTCGGATGTAAGAAATTCTTCTGATATCTTCTCTGCATTTCTGATATTGTAAACCTTCAGACAGTTTAATACAAAGGCAGTGGGATTTCTTCGAAGATGTTAGTCTCTTGATCTTTTGATGGCGTGTGGCTTAAAGCAGCAAGATTCCTGTGCATTACATGGTTCAAATAAGTTTTCCTCATGACTCTTTACTTCACCTGTGTTTCCTGTTATTTCATATGTACCTCATGTTTTCTATGCGTTTGAACTCTAGATAGTAAGGAAAAAGGATAGTATTAGGACTTGGTCATTAACCACCCTGATCTCAATCTGAACTATCTCGTATGTTTTCTTCTGGTAAGGTTGTTTTAAAGCATAATTCTTAACTGCTACCTTTAAACAACTATATCATTACTGTGTGTTGTTGTTTAGGAATTCAAGTCATTGCTCCTAGATAACAAGCCTCATACAGCTAAGTAAGGAAATCTTAATTGCTCATTGCTAGTTGTATTCACCTCACACTCACTATTTACAGTTTGTTTCATGAAATGCACACAGGCCCTGTAGCTTTCCTCCTCACCGAAATCAAGATTTCAAGGGAAAACAGTCCTAGACCCCATTGCCCAATGGATTGATCTTACCTACTGATATACTTTAAAGAAAACAGAAGCATCCTCCCAACCAAACATACAAAAACAACCAAAAAACTCACCTCATAACTAGCCTAAGACCCTCACTGTAAGCAGTGACTAAACTAATAGAGAGAGCCCTCTCTGACTGCAGCTGGGCTAGAAGCTGTAGCCCAAAGATTGGTTAGTGGTTACCCCGGCCGTATTTTCTTAGGAGTCAAAGAGAACAACCTGGGTGATAACACTTTTATTCTCTGTTTTTTTATTAATACTTAGTCACGAATATGCAACATCAGAGCCTCATTTGTTCTGTCACAAGTGAATGAGTATCATTTAGGTTTATCTCCCACCATACTACAATTTGTTTCCTTTATTAGAAGTACGTGCCAAACAAGCCTTTGTGTGTGTAATTGGATGTTATATGCATAAGCATCATAAGCTAGTAGTTTTTTTATCACAGATATTCATTTTCCAATAATTTTCATTTATTTCCAACAAACATTTTAAAATCCCTTCAGATATGGTCTCTGTGTGCTTTATAATCTCAAAATCTTCAGTTTTCTTATGTGAGGGAGCCCCCTCTGGCTAGAAAAGACCAATTTCTAGCTAGAAGCGATTTGTGGTTACCTCTGTGGTCCCTTTCTCAACCTAGAGGGATTCATAGAGTGCTAACAATATGAACCATAGAATTCCTTTTTTTCTTCGCTTGTTTGAACATATACAAATTTGCTTGTACAAATAACTTGAAATTCTCCTTCTCGTGCCTATTTATAGTTCATTCGAGGTCTAGACTAGGCTGACTTGTCCACTAGCTAGATTGGCTTGTGCAACTGGCGTTATCTATAATAAATATTTGAAAATCATTTCTCCTCAACTGTGAGGAGTTAAAGGGAGTGCCATATATTGTTGGAAAGATCTTGAAATAAGCTCTAACCATATATGAATGAATGAATGAATGAAATTTTAACGTCCACGAGACTATATATAGTCTATGGGACCACTAGCTTCCCTGCTTTTTGCCTTTTGCAATTCAATCCTCTTATTATTCAAATTAATGATGAATTGGCCCAACCTTCTAACAATCCCCTCACTAAAAAGACAATGTCAAGGAACCATTATTAACATGCTGTTATAACTGTCTCTGATGTCTCTGAAAGTATCACATTCCAAAATGAAATGTTTTTCTGTTTCCACTGCTCTAGAAGTGAAAAAAGTACACACCCACTCTTCCCAAGCTTCTTTAGGCCTTTTCCACCGCCCTGTTTCACACCGTAGTTGATGCGAGTTAGCTCATAATTAAGCAATACGAATCTTTGCTCTCCATGGAATGCTAGCTCCAATGTACTCTTTTTGTTGGAGATCACACGTGGGGTTGAATTCTTGAACATAATACTTCTTCTTTCTACCCAACTCTTTTCCCCATATATGCTTACGAAGCTTCTCCATGACATAACTCTTTAAATCCTTGCTATTTGTGGGACATGATTGAGGTAAATATTCCATTTTTGCATCCATTTATTGTTTTGTCTCATCCATGACTTCTTTCTTTCACTCATTCCTTCATTGAAGATAACTTTAGGCCATTTCCCTTCTCCCATTTGCTCAATTCGATGAAGATACCTTATAAGGTGCACCATAGCAATTGCTTCGATGGAAGTTACTCCTATTTCACTCAACATTATCTCATAAGACATCGAGCTTTTTATTTTAAACTTGCTCATGATCAAACATTTTTTGGATTTTCTCAATTTGCTTCCATTTTGAGACAGGGATGCTGCTAGCCCACAATTCACACCTATATAATATCAGTGGACAAACTAGGTGCCCAAAAAGCACTTTAATTGTTTTCCAATCCCATAACTCTGTCTCTCTACATCTGTTTTGAAGAGCATATAATGCTTTCCACCCTCCTAAAATTCTCTTCTTTCTACAGTGCTCCCAATTAAGTTTGTTGTTGAAATCAATCCTGAGGTACTTGTATTCATTTACTTCTTCAAGAATGTTGCCTTCAAAGAAGAATGTATGTTGGCTCTGCTTCTTCTTATTTGAGAAAATTATTATTTCGGTCTTCTTGATATTGACTTGCATCCCCACTACTTTACAAAAATGTTCAAGGGCATAAAGGTGCATCTGCAATCCCTAGGCCGATTTAGCAATCAACACAAGGTCATCAACATATAAAAGAAGCTTTATCACAAACTTCCCCAACCGAACACCATCCACACCTTGCAGATTTAGCCATTCTTCCAATTTATCAATATATAAACCAAAAAGAGTAGAGAATAAAGGGCAGCCTTGCTTGACTCCGATGTCACTTCTAAAGCTTTCTGAAATTCCTGCTGAAGTTCTAATTTTGACTTTCACCTCTTCATAGAGTCTATGGACAACAACTTTATAATGCAAAGGAATTTCAACTTCCATTCTACTCTACAACTTATCTCTAGGGGTAGTGTCAAATGCCTTTTTGAAGTCAACAAAGCAACAAAATACTTCTTCTTTGCCCTCCCAAACATTTTCAATAATGTGTCTCAATGTGATACCATGATCTAATGTAGAATGCTTCGGCCTAAAACTTGCTTGCCCTTTTGCCCTCTTTTCTTTGACTTCCACCCACTCACTGGTTTTATTTTCCACCATGCCGTTGAAAAGCTTTGCAAACAAAGAATTGATCATAATGGTTCTATAATTGGAAGATTATTAATGTCTCCATTTATAATCCATGCATTTAAAGATTGAGTATCCAAATGAGGTATCAAAAATCCAAAAATAATTTCTCCTCAACTATGAAGAGTTAGAGGGAGTGCCATATACCATTGGAAAGTTCTCAAAATAAGAGCTTTTCAACCATATATGTTATACTTCCATTTGAGCTAGGTAAATGAAGTAAAAATGCATTAAAACACAAAGTATCCATATGGGGCATAAAAAAACCAAAAACAATATTCAAAATGTGCCATTTAAATATATAACATTTTCTTTCATTTGGACAACCTTTGACATCAGTGACATTTTTTTTTTTTTTTTTTTTTTTTTTTTTTTTTTTTTTAACAAAGTCGGTTGCTATATTAATGGCTGAAAAAGGAAAAGGAGTCCAGGCTCCTGAGGTACATTAGATGCCGCTGAGAACATGGATCAAGGGAGTTACAAAGTGGAAAATCCTCCTTGATCCTTTCCCTGCTATTGTTTCTTCTGACATTACCTGAGCTACTATAGATTCTTACATATTGAGACATCCAAAATTGACATTTGCACAACATTTTAGTCTATGACAATGTGGCTGATTTGTTTTGCGGTGGATTCCTCCAGTTGTTGATCCACTCCGTCATTCTTGGCACTAGAAGAACTGGTGGCTGCATTATTTTTCTTATTCATCATATACTGTAGAATGGAGATTGATTCTTCCGCGTGGTTGCATCGATTTGAAAGCTGACTGAACTGTTCGTGGAGAGAGGCAACCCTGTGCAAAAAGAGGTCTATTTTAGCTCTGTATTTCTCGTTCATAATGCGGTTCTGATCTTCAAGTCTCGTTTCCAAGACCCTCTGCTGGTTCTCCATAATGCGCTGTTGGGCTCTGATTTCTTCTAATTCTGCTTGCAAGTCTGCACAATGCAGGCAGTCTTCACTGCGTGCCATGAAGGAAGATGGAGAAGGCGGGAAAGCGGAGGATAGGTAAATTGAGAGAGGAGAAAGGCGCACTGATCGAAGAGCAGATGTCACAGTAATATGTGTCAAATAACTCCTGAAGGCGCTGAGTAATAGGGACCAGGAACCGCCAAACCAGCCGAACAAGTGGGCACTGAAATTTCTTTGAGGAGATGGGGAGGACGGGAATGTGAAGGAGAGGGAAACAAAGTAGAGAAGGAGGCGCTCTGTTCTAGGAGCAGGAGTCGGAACAGGGGGTAAGGGAGCCAAAAAACACTTGAAGGCGCAAGAAGATTGAAACGAGGAACCGCCGAAGATAAGCGGAAAAGCACTGAAAATATTTTTAACCGCCAAACCTGTAAAGAGCAGATAAGCTCTGAAAGAACAGAGGAAGCCTCTTTCACGAGTACCACAAGCTTGGATGAGCACCAGAGATCGTGGACGGGAGGAGGCAAAGAACAGGTGAGAAGGGATAAAGGGCAGAGCGCAAAAGGGAGAGAGCTGACAGGAGATGAGGGAAGGGCGAAAGAGCCAGTTACAGCCCCTGAGTCGGGCTGCAAAAAGCCTGCAAGGGAGCACAGGAGAACAAAGGTGAAAGAAGGTAGAAATCAGGCGACCAAGGAGGCATGGATGAGCGCAAAGAAGAGAGGGTCGGGGGAGAAATATAGTCGAGCTCAGAGAGAAGGTAAGGCAGGAAAGGGGCAGACAAATCACGAGATACTGACAAAGCCAAGTCGGATCTTGTGAGGGATCCGCCGGCATTTTACTGAGCTATCAATGACATCTTCTTTTAATAAAATAGTACTAATAATAATTTAAAATAAAATTATAATTTTATTAATTTTTCTATTTTTTTTAATTTTTAAGAATTTTAAGTGTATTAATGCTTATTATAAATTAATGCACATTTATCAACCATTCACTTTATATGGCTATACTAGTTTTAATTTTAGCAATATAACATTTATAATGAAATAAGTTATCAATATTTATAATCATTCAATTTATATTGCTGGCTAGTTTTAATTTTAATTTTAACCAATAAAATAAATATTTTGATAAATAAATGTCTATTAACTTTCATCAACTATCTGATTTATATATAAATTTGTTAATTTGAAAATAAAAATCCAAAAAAGGACTTGCATGCAACCATAAGGGGTCGGTGGATTTATGATTAAGACAAAAGGGCATCTTTCGAAGATTCTTAAAAAAGGAAAAAGAAAATTACAACAGTTCTCACCCTTTTCTTAGAAAGAGATCCAAAGGATATTTGTACAGTGTTGGTTCTCACTTTCTCCTCGGAAAGAAATATAAAAGATATCTTGAAAGGCGAACAATTTTGAAAGGCGAACAAGGCTCCGGTGAGAGCCGGGTTGGTCAAAACCTTCTCATATTAGCGGTCAAATATCCTAGGGCGCAGGCATTCGATACCTTATGCTTGCCATTCAATCTTAAAATTAGCAGACAAAGATGCTTCTGCGATTATGGAAGTGGTATCAAACGCAGCTAGCCACAAATCCAGTCCCAACTCAAGTTATAAGCTCTGGACTACTATGGGGCACTGGAGACATCGGTGCTCAGTATGTCAGCTTTTCAACCCGAAAACACCGCCATCTACATTCCCCTGTAAGATTTCATCCAATAGATTTCTTTTATATCAGTTATTTCCTGTTCTGTTAGAGTCAGCCATCTATCTTGTTTGGTTTCCATGCTTATATATTATTCCTCCCGAGTTTTCTGAAACACCCATGAACATACATTTCAATTGGGTATTTTTTTCACCTCCTCATTGGTCATTGGAATTTCTGCATTTTTACCTGTATAGATATTCTGTGTGGAGGTTAAATTTTTTTATTTTTCATAATGCCCACCAAGACTTGCAGTTTTTTTATTGCTCATGTATCTAATCCTTTTCAATACTCATTGAAATTTCTTTCGTTTGGGTTCTATAATTTTGTATTGCATATAATTTCGTTTGGGTGTTTTCGGTTTTAGTATGCTTCCAAATTCCCCCATGTGTCAACGGGTCTTGGTTCGATGCTTAAGAGGGGGTGGTGATATTGCCACATAAGTTTCAAATTCTCAAAGATATGTTTTACCCTCTGTAGGCAGTGTTGTTGGTGTAAGCTGGACATTCAATACAATTTTAGGGCCAGGTGCAATTTTTGAGAGACTTTGACGGCATATATACTCCATGGACAGTTTTTAAACTTAAGTTAGCTAGACTTGATTGTAATAATTCCATACTGGGAATGCGTACTGCATCGTAATAAAAACGAACTGTGAAAAAACCCTATTTGCTTTTCCAAACTCATTACGAGAAAGTGCTTTGTTTAATTTTAACAAATACCTAGCCTCATCTAAACCTGATTTTGGAGGTTGCTAAACTTGGGATGCATATTTGAAGTTTACAGGCACACAAATGGTCGATATTCAAACTCAACATATGCAACCTCGAGGCACATATCGGATGGTCGTTGAGATGGGTTTAAGCCGGTGCCTATATTCATTGAACTTTGTTTAGCTTCTAGATTCAATGGATCATTACAGTGGGGCACACACAAAGAATTAGATGAGAAACCCAACGCCTACTCACGCTAACCAAGCTATAAAATGCGTTGAAGGCGGAAATTAGAATATTCCCCCTTGTGTCATGGAGATAATTGTTGAGATTTTCTGTTTGGAGCAAAATAGGAAAAATCTCAGCTGATGACAGCAATAGAATTCAGGTCCTAGATTAGCTCCAGGTTTGTTGGGAGGGAGTTAATGCCTCCTATATTTGATGTGAGGGAGTTAATGAGGCTGTTAGATTCTCTATGCTATATAACAGGCAACCATTCGGATGGTTTGCTAAGGGGGTGAGAGTTTTATGAAGTTTTTCATTATGTAATCTCCTATTTGATTAATAAATTCCTGATGCCTATGTTTGGTGGACGTAGCCCAGATTGGTTGGGTGAACCACGTTAAATACTGTGTCATATGTGCTTGATATTCTGCTGTGTGTTTAATTAAATTGCTGTGCCTCTGAATTCCAACAATTGGTATCAGAGCATGTTGGAGGTGCTGCTTGGAGGAGCTGACTAGAGGCGCTGCGTGCGTGACTGCTGTGTATACCCGCGGTGCGTTTGCTGTGCGTTTTTTTGACTGGAGAAGTGAATGCGTTGTTCGCTGTTAGCGCTGGCGGATTGTGAATGCGTTGTTCGCTGTTAGCGCTGGAGAAGTGAATGCGTTGTTCGCTGTCAGCGCTGGCTGGTGATTTGCTGTGCCTGAAATACCTGGTCCCTGAAATGCGTGGATTGCTGGTGCGCTATTGAAATTTATTGTGCGTATTTCATGAAGCATTGCAGAGCTGGTGCGTATGCAGAGCTGGTGCATATCTTTCATCGCTGCGTATGAAAGGTTGGTGCTGCATATTCTATCTCCCCCATATTTTACCAATAATTATAAATAAGCATATGTTTTTTCGGGTTCATCGAAGTAACCAAGTAATGCCAGCAAGTTCTTATGATAGGCTCGGGAAATAAGATGGAACTGTTAAGAAAGTGAATCTATGTGCATGTATTTTTACCATGCTCATATATTTTTTCTTCATAATTATAAGCCGCACCGAAATGTTTTATAAATTGGATATGTGCTTTATTCGGTGATTTTTTGATTAAAGCAATTAAACAATGGTGAATAGAGTTAAATAATGGTGGGGCATTAAAATATATTGGGGTATATATTTTGGGAACCAAGGTTTTTCAATACCGTACTCCCACGACATTTCCAGGACATCCATCAAAATACTTGAAACAAAAGTTAATAAAACAATTTTTTTTGTTTTGTTTTTGGCGGAGGTTTTATATATTGTAATAAGGCAGTTTTTTTTTGTTTGTGTCAAAACAAAGGCATAGGCAGAAATTTTTTGTGTGAAGTGCAAACGGAAGATATTTTTTGAGGCATAGGCAGTTTGGTTTTTTAAATTGCTGGTATTTAAACGTTGGTATTGGAGATTATTGTGCTTTTTTGATACAAAAATGGCGAAAACTCAAAGTGCCCGGTTTGAAATTGAGAAATTTAATGGCAAGAATAATTTTGAGATCTGGAAGGTGAAGATGCATGACTTGCTTGTCCAACAAGGCGTGGTAAAGGCATTGATGGGTAAATCCAAACAACCTTACAAAATCACAGACGATGAGTGGGACGAAATGGATGAAAGAGCTGTAAGTGCCATTTGATTATGCCTGGTGGACGATATCCTGTTTAATATTGTGTCGGAGACAACAGCTGCTGGTTTGTGGACGAAATTGGAGAAACTGTACATGACCAAATCCTTAACCAATAGGATTCTCCTGAAGCGACAGTTGTACGGTTTGAGAATGAAGGAAGGTACATCGATTGCTGATCATTTAAATGCTTTTAATACTCTTCTTGTGCAATTACAAAGTATAGAAGTAAAAATACCATCTGAGGATAAAGCTATTACTTTATTGTGCTCGTTGCCTGAGTCATGGGATCATTTTGTTACTTCTATAAGTCTTAGTTCATCAGAAACTATTGAGTTTGATGATGTAGTTGCATCCTTATTATCGGAAGAAACAAGGAGGAAGTTGCATTCCGAAACCTTTACATCAGAAGCTATGATGGTTAGAGGTCGTTCGAAAGAAAGACGCCCCAGGAAGCCGAGTGACTCACGTTCAAAGTCAAAAGGGAAGAAGAGTAAGCTAAAGTGTTGGTTTTGTGGCAAGTCAGGGCATTTAAAGAAGGACTGCTGGAAGCGTCAACATCAAACTTCAAAAGCAGAGTCTTCGACAGAGAAGAAGGAGGCGAATACGACAGATACAGGTTCGACATCTGGTTCAGGTATGAGTGATGAAGTATTATTAGTTAATGTGTCAAATCATGGTCAACATTGGTTGCTAGATTCCGGTGCATCAAACCACATGTGTATCGATAAAGAATGGTTTAAGTAATATAAATGAATTAATGATGGAGTTGTATACATGGGTAATGATGTAACATGTAATATTGTTGGGATTGGGAGCATACAACTACAAATGTTTGATGGGACAACTAGAATATTAACTGATGTGAG
>APFE030349147.1:0-13276 GCA_000404065.3 Pinus taeda | reverse complement strand
CCCAAATAACGTAAAGCAACTGCGATCAACACTAGGCCATGCAGGATATTACTGTCAATTCATCTGAAATTATGCCTCAATTACGGCTCCTATGGAGAAACTGCTAAAGAAGACGGAAGCCTTCAGGTGAATGGAGGCCTGTCAAGAAGCACTAAACAAATTAAAAAAAAAATTGGTAAGCGCCCCTATTCATATATATCCATATTGGAATAAGCAATTTCATGTATATTGACGCATCAGGAATAGCATCAGGAGCAGTACTGGTGCAACACGGGGAAAGAAACATGGATCACCCAGTTTATTTCACTAGTAGGAAACTGACAAAAACAGAGAAGAACTACACAACAACAAAAAGAGAAGCATTGGCCATGGTTTACTCCCTACAAAAATTCAAACACTATCTATTCGGAGCACTATTCAAGTTCTTCACGGACCATGCAACTTTAAAATATATGGTCAACAAGCAAGTGTTGAAAGGCAGGATTTGTCAATGGTTGTTATTGTTCCAAGAATTCACATTTGAAGTGGTCATAAAGTTGGGAAGGTTAAATGTGGGTCCAGGCCATCTGTCCAGGTTAGAGTCAGGAGAGAATAAGGGACCATTAGACGACCAACTACTAGACACTGACTTGTTCCGAATAGAAGCCATTCTAGACTACTTAGAGGAGATTGTTGCGTTACTAACAACATGATAATGCCCAGAGGAATATATGTCAACACAGAAAAGACACCTAATAGTGAGATCGACATATTATCAATTAATTGCAGGACATATATACAAGTTGGGCCTTGATCATGTTCTGAGACGTTGTCTCCTTTAACATGAGAGGCAAGAAGTGCTATGGGAATGCCACGCTGGAGTTGTGGGAGGCCATGTCAGGGGAAAAGATACCAAAAGGAAAATTCTACAGGTCTGGTTGTGGTGGCCTACCATCCACAGGGATGCTAAGGAGTATGCAAATAGTTGATATGTTTGTCAGAGAGTCGGGAAGCCATCACATCGTGATGAACTGCCTTTGAATCTAGTTCACACGGTACAAATATTTGAGAAATGGGCAGTAGATTTCGGCCCTATCATGCCGCCAGCATGTCATTCCCATGCCAGATACATCATAACTGCTACAAAGTACCTTACTCAGTGGGCAGAGGCAGCGCTAGTTAGGGATTATACAACTGATACTACAACAAGATTCATCTTTGAGTTCATAATATCTAGATTTGGATGTCCAAAGAGCCTAACCAATGATCAAGAAGCTTAATAATGAAATTTTCGCTTCTCTCCTAAATAAATTTATGGTCCAACATCACAAAAGTAGCCCGTACCATCAGCAAGCCAATGGAACGGTTGAAGCCTTTAATAAAATACTCGAGAGGGGTCTAACAAAAATTGTACCAACAAACCAAGATGACTGGGATGAATGGGTGCCAACAACATTATGGGCCTACAGAACAATAGTAAAAAGGACACACAAGAAAACATTGTTCCAACTAGTCTATGGTAGAGAAGCAGTAGTACGAACAGAATTCATTGTCCCAAGCATATTTATCTTTCAGGCCACCAAAATGACAGATGATGCATCTCTAAAAGAGACGATGGAACAACTAATGGAGTTGGATGAGTCGAGGTTTTTAGCTGAATTCCACCAATTAGTTGAACAAAGAAGACAAAAGGCTTGGCACAATAGACACATAAAAGAGAAAGCCTTCAAGGTAGGGGATCATGTTCTACTGTATGATAGTAAATTTCAGAAGTTTCTGGGAAAACTACAAATGCATTGGTTGGGGTCATTCATAGTTGCGGAGATCAAAGATTCTCGGGCGGTGAAGCTAGCACAACTAGATGGGATAATGTTACTAGGATGGGCGAATGACACAAACCTAAAGCCTTTCCACAAGTCCAAAATCAGGCCATCAAATTGAATGGGTCTTAGAAACAAGCCCGCAAGTAGATTTTAGTCAATAATACATAATCAGTCCATAATAAATGCATAGTGAGTCGCATGAGTCAGTAGCATATTCATTTACAATCCATGTATTTTTCATTTTTCCAAAAATAAATAGCACGTGTCAATAAGGTTGCGGCAATAATTCCATGTCACCACAACCCACTTGTGGCCGGGGAGGGGATAGTCACATGTTCTACCAGTCTTTTCCATCGTACTACCTATCTTTTCCATAATAAGAAAGCAATAATACATTTGTCAGACAAAGTTCCGTAAAATATTTTCCCGTTGGGGAAGAAAGTAACTAATAATTACCCACCATTATGAAAAATGTATTAACCATGCGGCCCACTCTATCCTTTCCCATGCTACGTCATACCAGTCAGATCCAGGTCAGCCGACGACGACATAACACAACTAAGAAGCATAGGGAAAGTTGTCGTAGTAATTAGTTACCAAGTCCAGTCAAAAACTTTGTGTCAAGTTTCATCTACTTAATTTGCATGGCTATGCAGGGAGTTACAAAATTTCAAACGCAGCTGACAGAAGAACTTCAAATTCACTCTGAGAACAAGCAGCAAGAGAGACATAGAAAAGATAAACCTTCGATAACAATTGTCTACCAGAGATGCAAAAAGATGACAAAAGTTATTATCTTAGTCCTGGAGGACCAACTCGAGGAGAGAATTACCATGTTAGAAAATCTGTATGGAATGTATGACAAAGCAACGTTAGTGGATAATGATCTCTCAGATTGTTTCCAATTTCCAGTGCTGAATGGGAAAGTATACACAGAGAAAGTCACAAAAGGAGATGGTAGCATGACAACAAAGGTTAAAGAGGATTTCAGAGGCCTCCAGCGATCAACTTTGATTAATATCAGGAGCCTACCAGTCTTCGACACACAATTGGATGTGATGGAATGCACAAATCTCCTAGCCAGCAGGATGCATGGGGGATCACTATGGCTCGACAAAGAATACCTGATTCATGTCGATGATATCCAACGACTGACATGACTCTTTGCAGGAGGAAATGCAGTATCTACAACGTTCCAAGGAGGAATAAAGCAAGCGAAGAAGGAAGGAAACAAATATTATTACGAGAAATACAAGACCAAGCATGGGGGAAAGGCGCAAAGATTGATCTTATCACCAAGGACAAAATAAGATTCGCTTGCTACATAATAGCAGGGAAAACAATGAGACATTTTTCCAAGAATGAATGTACCCTAGACGCAATATCGATTGTGGAGCACTGCTACAAAGGGGGGGTTCTTAATTGGTCAGCCTTTGTACTGAATGAACTTTTTGAAGCGTGTGAGGACATTTACAAGAGAAGCACTAACTTCATATTTGGCTACACACTAATGATGCTAGCAATGTGGAAATTGCAACCGCTAAAAGGAAGGGACATGATTAAAATTAGAGATGATCAGCCTACAGCGCTCAGATATGATCCATGGAGAGCTTCAGGGGACCCAAATAGTAAAGAAATCAATGATGTGGCCTTTAGCGACTGGTATGGGATGATGTTGATCACAATCAAAATGGCAAAGAGAATACCCAAACAGTTGTTGGACGAGTTTTCATAGGATATCTAGTTTGGGGTTACCCATGGGAACACATACCTCAAGTCGAGATGCGTCCACCTAGAAACATTTCAAATGAGGCAACATAAATTTGTCTTAACAGAAGCATCATTCCACACCGAGGTTGGTTCGTGGCCAGGGGCTACGTACAAAATCACCAAGGGAAAATATAAATATTTATTTGAAGGAATGAGGCCGCAACTGTCAATGACAGAAGCAGCAGGAAGTGATA
Organism: Pinus taeda; assembly: GCA_000404065.3. Taxonomy (NCBI): domain Eukaryota; kingdom Viridiplantae; phylum Streptophyta; class Pinopsida; order Pinales; family Pinaceae; genus Pinus; species Pinus taeda. The sequence continues at coordinate 9,510 of APFE030349147.1, read as the reverse complement.
GGAAGAGGATGAACTGGAGCCGATGGTTATTCAAATGGAGCAACGAATGTCTTCCCTCAAGTAAATGATTGTGAACTTCACTGAACCCTCAAGTGAGGTCACACAATCCATATGTTTTCAAGGCTCTACTTTGTTTAATTTGATAATCACAACTCCTCTAGCTGTAGAAATTTCTAATGTTGGCCCTCATTCACAATCAAGGCCAACAATCCCAAGGCCAAAACAGAAAAGGGGAACTAAAAAGTCGGTCACCAAGAAACCCAAGATAACCCCTACAATCCCAATTCTCGACCTCACTGGCGAGGCTGGTCAGTCAGTATTTGCATCACCAATCATTGAAGAAAACTCTCCATCCTCATCCATAGTCTCACCAGGGTCGTAGGATCCATCCCCGAATACAACCTCAACCTCCGTGACCCTGTCCGAATCCATTTTGCCAGGTATGCATGTGGTAACAGAAGAGATGGAAGTGGAATCCAGGCAGCAGTACAGTGAGCCTCTCCAAGGCAACTACGCTCACACATCCTCGCTGATATCCCTACTTCTAGGGTCGGTCCCACTACCAGGGGACGAGCCAACAATGTCCACTCTGCAGTCAACGAGAATTGAGCAATACCATACTACATTCCCTAGAAATTTCTCGTTAATCCCAAACCCAGTTATCATTCGACCTACCCCTCAGTGCACCCTGTATTCACAGACAATGAACTCTCCCCCATCCCATTCAAACAAGTCCATTGCCAGCGACCTACCCATTCAAAGAAATTTTCTAGATCTGAACACAATGCAGGAAGAGACTCTGCAACATTGGTCATCGATGCAGTTGTTTGGATTCATCCAACAAGTTGCGCAGAGAGTAGAGAGATTGATGACCTCATCTATGAACATGAACAACACAAAATATAGTTACAGGAGGTCACAGAAGAAAGGGATCAGCTGAGACAAGTAAACCTTGATCTACAGGCTCAAGTAGATTAGCTTACAGATAAATTTCGGTCACTTTGGCCTAAAATATCATATGGTATCATAGAAGCTCCCGAGGATATTACATCTTGCACGTTGGTCAACTGTTGTGACCACATTCAAGTAGCGTGCTTGAGTTTGGTAGCCACGAATTCAGACATCAAGAAAAAGTTGGAGACACTCAGATCGGCGTTGCCTGATCCGGTTGAGATATACACTTGGTCAATAGACGAGAAGATCAATACCGTCACCACTGCAAAAGAATCACTTGCATATGGGTTTGCCCTAATGGAGAAAGTGCACGACTGGTCGAGCAGCCTGGCCCTAAAGAATTAGCATGTTTATCCTCTGCGATAACAACTCCAAAATTTAATTGTCGATAGAAAAAGATGCACAGACTCTGTTCGATTGCAAAATATTGATGAAGAAATTCCACCATTCAGGCACAAGTTGAACAGATAGAGGAGGAATTTGCAAAAACTAAGAAGAAAATCTGAGACCTCAAACCTTCAGTCTGCCTACATGTCCTTGCCTTGAAGGAGGTCTGCAACAACAACAAAGAATAATGGAAAAAACTACAAAGCAGCAGGTCGATTCAGCTAACATCCAACACAACAGAAGAATTCATCAAACAAGCTAACTCCATAGCGATTGCATGGCAAGCAGCACTCAAGAAATACAACAATTTTAGGTAAGAAACGACAACAATTGTTCCTGAATTGGGGCCTTCATTTGGAAAAGGAAGCTAGCAACTTACAGAAGAAGTAGCTGAAGCAGTATCCCCTCAAAGGGAAGGATAGGAGCAACCACAAACAGAAATACCCACAGAAACAACAACAAGACCCACAATACTTGAGATAGATTGACTCGGGGACAAGTCAAAGAAATATGGTCGGGGCCTGTTGGGGCCTTTGTTTTGAATTTTGAAAGTTTTGAAGGTATGAAGAGGGAAAAACAGATGGTGGGAGAAATGGTCAAGTTGCGGAGAGGACAACTTGGAAAGGAAGAAAGACCATGCAGTCGAAAGGCAGTTGCGGTAAGGTGTTAGGAGCAAGCAGAAACAGTCGTGTGAACAAGGAGGAGAACGGGAGTAGATAAAGGAGAAGACAGCATGCAGAAAGGGTTGGTATCTATTAAGAGTCAGAAGGCATAGAAGAATAGGATCCGAGGATTGGAGGAGTGGTGGAGAGGTCAGAGCAGGGCTTGATCTGAGATCTAAGGAATTCTATATCCACGGTATTTCATGTATCGATCACGGATTTATGTCGAATATATGTTGTAATGAAGCTTTTGTTGGGTTAATATAAATGAGAAAATGAACCAGTTGTATGGCATCTTGTGTGTATATTGTAATGATTTATGGGCCTATTCAATTTTTTTTATATAGATGGTCTTTCCTCGTATGAATCTGATAACTATAATGATATAATGTTATGATGAATGCATGTTCTAAGACATATAGGGAGTAATTTCTAGGTTATCCTTGATATCCTTCTAAATTTGTCTTAGTTTCGGTCGCGACATGCCTCAGGTGAGACTCCTTATCCTTTGGGGTAGGGTGAAAATGTCGACGTTGTTCTAGACTACATCAAACCCATGTTGGCCCCTTGTGCCCTAACCCAGGGTCTTTCCCTAATGACATTTTTGTGCCGACACCTCTTCCCCACCATCACTTGTTCTAGGCTTAGTTCGTGGATCGGAATACATCACCTTAGACTAGGGGATTTTCATATTGATGTCATCATGTCATGAGTGAATTATAGGAACAGGTACCCTATCATGTCATGGCAATATGATAGATAAGGAGAAGGAGGAGGGAAACATGCTTAAATACTTTCTTGTACCTAAACTTACAAGTTGATCAATCAAGAGAAAGCGAAGGGACACTAGTTTTTGACCACTATCCAAGACTTGAGACCATTGAAGATTCCTTACCACCAAGCCATGCAGAGGTGAAGAGAAAGCATCTTCAAGAAGACATCCAACACTTAACAGCAATAGTGGCTTGACATTGCCACATCATCAAGTAGTCCATGTCAACAATTTCATGTCATGAGTGGTAATATTCCACATCAATATTGTGGATCATGTATATTGTATTCAAAATGTATTGTAAAGTGGAATTCCAAAGGAAACACATGGAATCTAAAGAGTCATGTAAGTTGAAAAGTCATAGGAAGTCAAACAGTCATGAGGGTAATAAAAGAGTTTCCCATGGTTACATATACTCCCTCATTGTATGAGCAAAGGAGTTTTCACCTTGGCTCCTCCCACAAGGCATTAGAGAGATCAGTTGGTTCTTTGAGGAGCAAGGAGTGGCTCCAATGCTCCACTACTGGAGCTAGTGATGTACATTGTAAACATGTGTCTTGGAGCTTTTACTTAATAGTAAAAGCCTTCAAGGCCAACACCTTCTTCATGCATAGATTATGAATGTTTGTAAGATTGTTCTGCGGATGTTTGTATTTCATGTTTGCTTTCACATGTGCTAAGGTAGTTGAACCATTTCAGTTATTTTAGTACTTATCTTATTGAGAATGTGTTGTAATGGTTGTTATTTTTGTCCCATCCTTGTGGACTATTTCACGAGATAATAGATAGATCTTTCTTCATTTGTTGGTTGTAACGATCATCGCATCCATTGTGGACTATTCCGTTAGATGTTAGATGGATCCTTTCGGTTCATGTGTGTCTCTTCTTGGCTGGTACTATTACCTCTCACTTTTCTCCCCTCACCGTAGTAGAATAACCTTGACACATTTACAACTGAACACTCACCAGACACACCTTGTTTCTTTTCGAATACACCATTGCATCCCTCTCACTTTCTGATAGTTAGAGCCAAGGAAAATCTTTAAGGATTCGGCAACCGGGCCTTTATACCAGATGGGACTCCTACACCAAATGGTGTGAGGTCTAATTGGGACTTCACATTAAGGAGATCACCTAAATGTTGGCAGGTCAAACACCATCAACATTTCTGGCTCTAGAAGGAGGGAAGCCAGTGTTTTATGGCTAATAACCCCACCGACCCCAACATCTCCTCTTCTGGTCAAGGCAACAGCGTTCATTGCATCTCCCCTACTCATTTTTTTGATGTCGGTGACTCTTCTCAAGCCAAGCCTGAACGGACTTGTGAAGTCCCATACGATCAAATTCGAGTCATCTGTCCTATAACCTGTCAGTTTGCAAAAGTTGTTGGATTGATTCCAGGAGTACTCAGTCTTCCATATTCTCCGAAGAAGAACAAAACTACCCCCACGGGGATAGTGGTTTCTACTCTTGAATATTTGGTTCTTTCCACCCTTGAAGAATTAGCAGACTCTGTGAAGAACGCAGAAGAGCCTCCACTCTTTCACGCCGGTGATGGAGATAACATTGTATTGTAACACACAAATTTATGTGGGTTAGGCGGAGAAGAGGAAGAGGAAGAAGATTCATCATATTTTGAAAAAGAAGAGGAGGAGAGCGAAGAAGAAGACATGGTGAACCAAGATCTAGATTGGATGACTCTGGGACCACTTGCATTTTTGGTTGTTTTACACAAGATGCCAAAGCATTCAAAGAAGCTCTTAATGAAGTATGACCCTGATAAAACAGTGAAGGTTGAAGACCATCTAGACAAGTTTTACCTACATCTGTAGACACTTGAGGTATGCTACAATGATGTTGCATGTAGATGTTTTCCATGTACCTTGGATGGTAGATCAGTTGTATAGTATCACATCCTTCCTTCAAACATCATCCAGAAATGGAGGGGGTTTAAGAAAATCTTCCTTGAAAAATTTGTTGATGATAAGACCCCTGCCATGTTATTGAAAGAGCTAGGTAATCTTAAGATAGAGCAAAAGGATAATTTGAAATATCTCAATCAAAGGTTCAACTGCATCTTGAATAAATTCCTAGAAAACATGAAACCTCATGACAACATCGCAATATATTACTATACTTATGCCTTGTCAACACGTATTGCACAATTTGTGAAGCGAACTATGAACAAACATTAATGGAAAATTATGAAGAGACTATCGTGGTTGAGAAGGACTTGCACACAATTGGATTCATCACAGATGATGAACCAACAAAAGACTCAAAAGACACAGGTAAAATGTCTCAGGCCTCTGTGAACAAGGCCAAAGAGAAATAATCATCTAATCTTGAGAGCTTGACCTATCTTGTCAAGACTCTGTCAAATGAGATGGTAGAGCTCAAAAAAAGTTCAAGTGAGACCACCGTGAGTAGAAAGCCTCCCAATTTCAACCTATTTAGAAGGAATGCAACTTTTGGCAGTAGCAACACCCAACACTGTAAGTTTGTGCAGAGCTCCAATGTTGTGTTGAATATTGAACACTTGGGCACAGATCAATATTGTTCGCATCATCAAAAATGTCATTCCGAGAAATGTGCCCACAGTGGAATCAGTCCATAAGCATACTTGCTACGCATATTATTGATGTGGTAATGGCTGAAGAGAAAACTCATCCTACAAAAGAAAATCTTGAAGTTGTTGCAATCGAAGACATTCCGAGTGTGGGGCACATGGTAAACATGTTCAACTGCATACTCACAACCCAAAAGAGTATTTCCAACAAGCAGCCTCTAAGTGATGGTCTAACCCACAAGCAGACCAATCGGTACAATCTGAGAAGCCAAGGGCCAGTTTCTACAACACCAGAGATGACAAAGAAGAAAATCAAAGAAAAACAGTTAAGAAAGATCAGTCCACCCGTCAGCTTGGTGCATAACACTCAGAGCAAGTCTTGGAAAGCAGTCATAATGAAAAGTTCTTTCGTAAGTGGTAAGGATAAGACCGACATTCCGGAAGTTAGAAACCAAGTTATGTCCCCAAAAACTTTGGCAGTCTTTCTCACTGTAGATTACAACATACTTGATGACATGAAGAAGTTTGGTGTGAACATTTCAATATTTGAGTTAACAAAGATCATAATCATGTGGGACATCCTCTTACGTGCACTCAAGTAGTCCAGTGCAGGTATCTTTTGACAAGAGATCTGGTACATCTTTTGGTTCTCTCGAGTCTGTACTTAATGCTTTAACAATGGATGCAAATATTCTCTACCCTCCTTTTCTGTTAACTTTTGAAATTTTTAATTTCAATGTACACAATTTCTTGGTTGATTCTGGTGCATCAGTGAACGTAATGCCATTATCTATCGCCAAGAAAATCACACAATGGGACAAAGTAGATGCATAGATTATTCAACTGGATAGAACTCATTTCCATGCAATTAGTGAACTCAGAGATGTGACCATTCATTTATCATCTGATGAGCAAGTCCACCAATGTATCAACATAGTGATTATGGACATTTTGGAAGCATATGGAGTGTTGTTGAGCAGAGACTAGTCCAGCAAGATACAAGGGTACTTTTCTACAGACCGGTCACATTTATGGCTTCCGTATAAGGGCGGAAATAATCATATCTGGGTGAATTCAGAAATATACATGAAACACACTATCATTCTCTTGAATGGACAAAATGAGCTAGTGGCTTTATTAGAACTAATTTTCGGCAATTCCTACCTAGAAACTCAACTGGGGTGTTATCTTTCACAACCATCCCTAGTCCCACCAGGTACATAGTTGGAGCTCCTTCCTAGTCCAACTGGTGAAAATGACATTTGTATAGTTATAAGTAGTAATAATATTACTAGTGTAGTTCCCATCCCTTGTACATATCATATGTGGACTCTGTACTTCGATGGTTCCAAAACATAGGAGGGCTCTGGAGCTGGTTGCATTTTAATAAAATCACTATAGAGAAAGCATTTGATCTCTAGTCGCTTGGAATTTGAGTGCACTACCAACACTGCAAAATATGAAGCACTCATCTTGGGCTTGCAAAGAGCCATTGACCTCAATGTTTCCATTCTAAAAGTAGTAGGTGACTTAGAAATTATGGTGTGACAGGTATGCAATAGCATACATTGTGTGTCACCTAATATTAGAAGCTATCAAAAAGAGGTATGGCATCTAATTTCACATTTCCAATCTTTTAATATCATTTTTGTTCCAAGAATGTGTATTGCAGCTATGGAGGAATTAGAAAATGCCGCTACTAGGTTGTCACCATTAAGGGATTATTTTTCTGTTGAAATTCTTTATAGGCCATCCATCCCTGATAATATCACTAATTTACATGTTTTTTATGATGACCAACAAATATTTTTCTTCATGGCAAACGTTGATGTGTTCAAAGACATAGCAATCGATGAGGACGAGCACGAAAAGGCATTGCAAGATGCAGTCATTGCAAGTAAAGGAAGCTTCATCCCAAAGGGTGTGGTATCATTGGAAAAGTTGTATGAGCTATAGAACTTCTTCCGGGGACCTGTCAATGCTAAGACCCACAGTTCCACACTGTCGCAAGAGCAAATTAACTTGGGAACGAAAAATGATCTGAATTATGTCAATCTTGGTACTTGTTGTAAACCACAAGAGCGGAAAGCATTTATCCACCTATTCAAGGATTACCAATATGTGTTCCCATGGATGTACGATGAGATTAAAACATATGACACACGAATCATCCAGCATGTGATACCAATAAAAGAAGGGTCCAAGCCATTCCAACAGAAATTGAGAAAAGTACATCCAATGCTTAAGCCTCTTATTCAAAAAGAGTTGAAGAAACTGTTAGGTACCCGGATCATATACAGAGTGTGGCACTGAACTTGGGTGTCAAATTTGGTCCTAGTGATATCCATGATGAACCAGTCGGGGATCAATTTGTGGGAAACACAATGACTCATAAGGTCATGCAGCTAGATTTTACTGGCCTACATTATTTAGAGATGCTCATGCTTACGCCTGCAAGTGTCCATTCTGTCAGAGGTGTGCCAATAAAAACAATAAGTCAGCTGCCCCATTACAGTGGAAGAGCCTTTTCAGCAGTGGGGCTTGGATATTTTTGGCAAATATTTCTGCATTCATCGAAGCAGCACTGTTACATCCTTATTTCCATAGATTACTTGACGTGGTGGATACAAGAAGTTCCACTCAAACAGGTGAATGATCAGGAAGTCATTATCTTTCTGCAGCAGAACATCATTTCCAGGTCCAACATTCCTACTTCATTTGTTTTTGACAATGCAACATATTTCTCATCGCTAATACTTTATGAATTTGAATTGTAAAATGGTATTATATTGAAACATTCAGCCAATTATTATCCATAGGGGAATGGTCTTGTTGAATCCACGAATAAGAACCTAATCCGCATTAAAAAATACCATATTCTCTAAGTAGCGAAACTAGCACTCCGCTTTGATAAATTCCTGATGGGATGGCTGAGTCAAGCCAAAACCTTCCCTCAACACCCCCCTTATTTCTTGGTTTATAGAAAATAAGTGATCCTCACACCCAACATCTACTTTATTTCCCTCCAACTCTCACAAGAATCCAAAGCCAAGCTATGTTTGTTAATGCAGCGTAGGATGGACACTCTTCACAATCTACATGAATAAAGGTTCAAAGAAAAAGAAAAAAATTCACTTCACTAGAATCATATCAAGAGGTGGTTTCACAAGAAGTCCGCAGGGAAGATAGACTTCAGTGTGGCTGACTTAGTTTTGAAGTGGGATAAATCCCACGAGGGAAAAGGTAAACACACTAAGTTTCAGTCCCTGTGGATTGGGCCATTCGCAGCACACAAAAGGCTTGGCCAACACATTTATTGTCTTCAATCACTTGACAGGAAGAATGAATCTCTCCTTGTCAATGGACAAGACTGAAAATATTATTTTCAATGAAGATCTAGAGTTGTGCCCTACACTGTGTACATAGTCTTTTATTTCTTGTTTGCTTGAGTTTTGTTTTGTTTTCAGCATGTGAATAAGTGTTGTACATATACTTGTTGTGACTTCTAAGTATGTGTGTGGCTGAATTCTAAAGTGTCTTGTGACACTTCAACATGTGGCTAACCTTCTATCCATCTTCCTTGTGTTGGTTATATCTTTTGGCCGATGAAGTTCCTACGGAAAATATGATCCATCCATAAGGAGAGTTTTGGTCCAACCATGAACCCATGTTTATTCTGGAAACCTCATGTTTACTCTCAGTCTTTATGTTTTGGTGTCTTCATGCTTATCCAACTAGTAGAAACGGAGTAGGGGGAAAATCTAAACAAGAAAACCTAAATCAGAGGTCTCTATATGCTTCTCTTAAGGAACAACCTCTTATGCTCTCAATAAGTCAGGATCCCTCTTCTGCCCCAAAATAAATAAGTTTCAATGAACATTTATCTTTAAAATAAATAAATAAAGGAGAAAGAACAGAAACACTTCCTGCCCAGAGAGGTGAAGAAAGAAACTTTGTCAGGGTACTGTCTAGGCTCGTTGGCAGTAGAGCAATGTTTGTGTTCCTGCGTGACTCTGCTGGGGTACTGTCCAAGCCTGCTAGCAGCGGAGCAACACCATGAAAAATTATACTGTAAAAATCTTAAGCTTGTGAGCTACACTACTTTTCACAACTCAAAACATTGTGATATTGTTGAATCTTATGTTGTGTTCAACCGAGAAGGTATA
>APFE030349146.1:0-15771 GCA_000404065.3 Pinus taeda | reverse complement strand
CAGATGTGAGTCACTTTCGTGTTTTTGGAAGTGAAGCATGGGCCTATATTCCAAATGAGAAACATAAAGCTTTAGAACCTAAGAGTGAAAAATGTATTTTTGTTGGATATTCTGAAGATGTCAAAGGATATAGACTTATTCCCTTTAAGTCCAAAAATGTTATCATTAGAAGAGATGTAAAGTTTGATGAAAATAAATCGGCCTACGAGCCTAGTTCGGCGCATGTGCCACCTCTCTCTATCTCTTCTACTTTTGAACATATTTCTTCTTCAGATGATGAAAGTGAGGATGACAATCCTCCCCCACCTTCTCAAGATCCTCAACTTCCAAGATGGGTCTGTGCTACTCGAGATGCAGCAGGTGATCTTGCCGGTGATCCTACAGATCAGCGACGTACACGTTCTCAGTTTGAAGAGCCTCTTCTTTACTGGCTCAAGCTCCAGTAAATCATGATCCTGACACCTTTGCAGAAGCTTCGGGCCATCCACATTGGGAAGCAGCTATGAATGAAGAATATCATTCATTGTTGGCAAATGATACATGGGATCTTGTTCCTCTACCAAAGGGACGCCAACTTGTTAGATGTAAATGGGTTTACAGAACCAAGTATGGACCAGATGGGAAAGTTGATAAACATAAAGCTCGTCTTGTTGCTAAGGGTTTTTCACAGGTTGAAGGCATTGACTACACTGAAACCTTCTCCCCTGTTGCCAAAATGAACTCTATTCGCCTTGTTCTTTCCTTTGCTGCCTCTTTAAAATGGGAAGTCCATCAGATGGATGTTAAATCTGCCTTCTTGCATGGGGACTTGCATGAAGAAATCTATATGGAACAACCCATTGGCTTCATCCAAACAGACTCCAGCCTTGTATGTCGACTTAAGAAATCTCTTTATGGTCTCAAGCAAGCTCCTCGGGCTTGGTATGCCAAAATGGATAACTTTCTTTTAGAATCTGGCTTTTCTAGGTGTCATTCTGACAATACTGTCTACACCAAGAAAGTGGGAAACTCTCTTATCATCCTTGTTCTTTATGTTGATGATCTTATTCTTACTGGTAGTGATCCCAACCTTATAAACCATGTGAAGTCCAGCCTTAAAAAGAAATTTGAAATGACAGACTTAGGACACTTACACTATTTTCTCGGTCTTCAAGTCTTGCAATCCAAGGAGGGTATTTCCCTTTCCCAGTCCAAGTATGCTTGTGATATTCTTCGTCATTTTCACATGGAAGATTGTAAGCCAGCTCCTTCTCCCTTTCAGTCTGGAGTCAAACTTTCAGTCTCTTGTACTTCTCCTGAAGTTGATGCTACCTTATACCGTCAACTTGTAGGAAAACTCTTGTATTTAACCCATACTCGTCCTGACCTTTCCTTTGTTGTTGGCCTTGTTGCTCGTTTTTTGCAAAACCCCCGTGAAAGTCATTGGAAAGCAGCTAAAAGAATACTTCGTTATGTTCGAGGTACAATACAGTTTGGGATTCATTACAGTGCCAAAGCAACTCCTCTATTAGTTGGTTTCACTGATTCTGATTGGGCTGGTGACCCTGATGATCGGAAGTCTACTGCCGGTTATGTCTTCACTCTTGGTTCAGGACCTATTACATGGGCTTGTAAGAAACAGGCTGCCATTTCTCTTTCGTCAGCAGAAGCAGAGTATCGTGGTGCCGTGGAAGCTAGTAAGGAAGCCTTGTGGCTTCGTCAGATCCTATCAGAATTGGGCTTTGAGCAGCAGCATCCGACTACACTTTGGTGTGATAATCAAAGTGCCATTCAGCTATGCAAAGATCCAGTCCAACATCAGCGCAACAAACACATTGAACTACACATGCACTTCATTATAAAACTCATTCATGACCATGTTCTTGAAGTGCAATATTGTCCAACAGATGATCAGGTTGCAGACATCTTCACAAAGGCTCTCACAGAGGCGAAGTTCACTAAACTTAGATATATGCTTGGAATTCAGGAAGTTGTCACTAAGGGGGGATAGGCTCTAGTGCCTCCTTCCTTCTCCTATTGTGTCATATTTGTAAATCCTTCAATCCTATCCCAAGTTGTTCTTAAGGGGGGATGTTAGGATATTCCGTCACATAGGAATAGTTAAGTTCAACTTGGTCTAGTATTGGTTAGTATAGAGTTAGGTAAAGTGTGTTTCTTTACCGTTGTACATTTTGTAACTTACAATCTAACGGTCACGATATGTAGTGATCCGACGGTTCACTCTCTCCTCAGTATTACCGACACTTGATCCGTGGCTTGACACCCGATTGGTCCATGAGTTCTGTTTAAAGCGCATGGAGGGTCATTGTTCGGGTAATCCGTCTATGAGAGAAAGCTTATGTAAATTTTCATTATTTTATTAATAAATTGCCTGTAGTAGCCATGTTGGCGCAGGCCGTGGACTGTTTCCCTCTTTGAGGGTTTTAATCACATCAAAATACTGATGTATTGATCTGTGATTTGTCTGTGAGCGGTGTCCTTTTGGTTTTCTGTCTGAGGAACTTACCCTGTAAATTCCTACAACATGTAGGAGGGTTTGGGGATTTTATAAGGTAGGGTTTTGGGGTTTTATAGTTGACAAATGAGTGGAGGGGATAGGGAATAGGGGTTTAGTAATGTTTTAGGGTAGGGGACATGGGGAAAAATGGGATAGGGGGAAAGGGAAAAATGGAAAGAAGGGGAAAAATGAAAGGGAGGAGGAGCCTTGGCATCAACACCACAAGTTTGCAACCCTAGAGCACAGACTTTGATGTTTTCAAGTGGTAGGGTTTAGGAATTTTTTATTGCAATTATAAATGGCCATAACTGTCATCCTATCCACAAAATTCGATGAGCAAGACAAGACATAGACCCTACCTGGCAATTGGAAGGAATTCCAAATGATTTGTGGCAAATTTGGAACAATTTCGGGCCTTTGTGGGTGTGCACTGCACAGCAAATCCAGTGCACCGTGCCCATGTTAAATTTACACTACAGGGTAGCACTCTGTGCGTCGCGCTCTCTATGTGCGCCGCGCCCCTCTGTGTGTGCACCGTGCTCTGGAAAACACCTCCATTCTCACTCCAAACACGCACTAGCTTCTCACAATGACTTTTCAATGCTTCTCTATAACCTTGATTTGCACAATGACTTTGTTTCTTGTGGGAATTCCTTTATAAAGACTTTGAAGTCATGGGTTAAATTTTTTCTTCTTCAAAACCCACTTTGCTAATGTCTTGTTTTGGCACTTTTCCCTGATTTAAAGCAACAATGAATTTCACTTTTCCCTTTGAATTTTTAGCTAGAATGATGAAATTTTCGGCACCTTTTTGCAGGGGTTGTATGGCAGGGCATTTGGCCACGGAAACCATGACTGCACCTGAAGAGATCAACTGGAGACTTTTTGAAAATTATCACAAATGACACACTGTTTGACGATGAAAATATTCTCAAGCACAACTTTGTAAGGGCCTCCCTTTGGCCTGCATGGCTTTATTGGACATGTTTGAAGACAAAATTGACTAATCCCTAGACCTAATGACTAAAAATGACTGTCGTCCATTGAAAGATCGAACATTGACTGTCGTGGACTTTACTGAACCTTGACAAAAGACCTAAGCCACCAGGTGCCAGACATGAGGGGAAATGAATGACAAGACCTTTTCCGTCAGATTATGGCAAGCCCATAGTGGAATGAAGCCGAGTGAATGGAGTGGGACTCCTAAGAATGAAATGCATAAAGAGTTTTGATCTTTGACGGAGGACTAACAAGACCGACTCTAACACCACAAATTCATCCATACATGGGAAAGATTTATTAAATAACGGAAAATTACTTAGTCTAAAAATCAGAAATGTAAGAACTAGTGAGCTAGTAAATCTTTCAAATGCCTAACCTAATCAAGTGCAAATGCAATGGGGTAAATTTTGTTACTAAATAATTTCTTTTTGTGAGGTAATGCAAGTGGAACCAACTTGATTGAAGGTGGTTAGCATGCTCTAAAAAATAGCAGAAAATTACTAGTCTAAAATCCAAAAATTCGAGTACTAGTGACCTAGTAAATCTATCAAATGCCTAACCTAATCAAGTGAAAATGAAATGGGGTGAATTTTTTTATTAAATATAATTTTTTTGTGATTTAATTCAAGTGGAACCAACTTGATTGAAGCTTGTTAGCATGCTCTAAAAAATGGCAGAAATTTATTGTTCTTTGCCACAAAGGAGTTCCAGAAATCTAGATTTGGGAATAAGAAAGTTAATCCAAGTGGCTCAATGATCACTATGACCTTCCAAAGCTTCTCCAAGGATGAAATTATGATTTTTATCCTGCAAAAGAACTTACATCAACCATTTAACCCAATCCTACTATTTCCGGGAAAACTAGTGTCTTTTCAATCTGCTAGTCCCACTAGGATTGACAGCTATCCTAGAAACAAACAATCGAAGCAATTTACGGTTTCCTCTATGTACGATAGATAAGAGAGAAGCAAAGGGACCAACCTGGATCTTCCACTTAACTCCTTGCTTGATTTCTATCCTCCTTGACAGAGCTTGCAACTCTTCTCCTACTTGTCCCGCTTAGAGAATACCTGTAGAAACGAAGTAACACAACACCATCAAAGCATCTCGATCTATGATATCATAAGCATTGCAGAATTAGAAATACAATGAGCATAAAATGTCATTTACAAATAACAACATTAAAAAATACACGATTGTATGGAGGAAAACTCAAAGAACTTTATTAATAATAGAAGAGAGGATTACAACCCAGCTGTCTCATCCAACATCATCCTCCCAGCATCAAAGCGCTCGTCACCTCATGAAAAGTAAGATCACCCAACAATACAATGTTCCTTCTCAAAGACAAATTATCAACACTTCCTTACGAATTATAAAATTCTAGCCTCTAGATATCTTAGATGAGGGATCGAGTTATAGATGTCTGCAAGGGTGTGAGTCACCTCTGGGTTTTTGATTAGTTTCATTCCACTTGTTGTTCTTGGTTCCACTTCGAGATTTCTTGGATCTCTTACTCATCCCTGGGAGAATTCAGAGAGGCAAGTGTCATTGGAGAAGTTTCTAGAAGATTCCATGAGCATCCACTTAGAAAATCGTCTTAGACATTTGTCCATTCTCACTCATCGCACCCCACAGAAGGCCTCTTTAGTATGCATCACACCTGGCTAGTGTAGGAGTCAGTATGCATCACGCCCTGACAGTGGAGTAGTTAGTATGGTCCAGTTTTGGCCAGTTCTGAGAGGTTTTTCAGGTGGGGGAATGATGTAAACAGTTGACCATGATTCTTTAGGGTATGAAACAACACTTTTAGAGTTAAAAAGCCCTTGGTTTATCGACATATAAGATTGGGGTTGCAGTTCCCAAATATGTCTATAACAGTTGCCCCTTAAAGCATGAAGTTATAAATATTTTGATGTCGGGTGAAATGCTTTATCATGAGGATCCAAGGTATTCGACTTGGAAGGTGACCTGTATAAGATACAATACAATACATCATCACAATATAATTTTCCATGATCTAGCTGAGACGGGCATTGCCATGCTCATCTTTATGAATTCATTTTCTTGTACATAGAATAGATAATCGTCTGTAGTTGCAGACTGGTGATTCTGTATATGTAGAGTCATGATCTCTTAGCTTGGATGATCATCTGTGCATCTTTTGTGTACATTTGATGTCTTTATATTCCTGAATATATCACAGCCCGGATTGGATGAAAATAGATCTAGGGTCTTCAAACTCGTTCAATATTTGCCCGATGTACAAGTCGATCCATGTGAAAATATATCCTAAAGTCAAACATGGATAGACATTGCCGGATTACCAGCCAATAATGTAAGCTGTTAACAGACGCGAGAGGAATCAACCAAAAACGATAATGAACCTCAAGGTACTACAATACAATTTACGTGGTGTGAATACATGATCCAGTGTCGAACACCATGCAAAATCTTTCGGTCGAAGGCCATTGATGTAAACCTGTCACCGAAAGTGAGAAACATGCCATTGAGGCATGCAAACTTCAAAGTACTGAAAGGGTTGTTTCTAAGTCAACTTCTTGGATAATGAGCTGATATCAACAATAAGTGACCCATCATAGGAGGGCCTTAATGTATCCCACATCAACGACACGAAATGAAGCAAATGATTTTCTGGAGGTGAAAAATGATCTGACGATACAAGGCTTAGAAATGGCAGTCATGAAAAATGGAGGGTGAAGATATTGCAGTGGATGAGACATTAACTGGATGGTGAATGAATGACTTCTCTTGAATATATTGGCGACACTGAAATGGATTCCCCAAAAGATGTATGGTATGGAGGACCAATGGTGATATGACCGGTGAACGAAATAACCCAACCCAACTCAATCATGGTAATGGAGTGAACGTGTCATGTTCAAGAGCGACCTGCTACCAATAAAATTCTTTAAGTTTTCTTCCCTTTTTCCTCAGTCATTGTTGACTAGTACCTCTTTATTTTTTTCAATCTTGAGGAGGATAACATATTCTTGTTCTATAATTTTCCCTTCAAGAAAACTTGTCACTATGTTTTAGTGAGCCTAGCGACAGTGAAACTCATTCTAGTTTGGGTGGACAAGTTTGTCGCTATTGTTTTAATGAGTTTAACGGCAAGGATAACTCAGTCCTTTTCATGTTTAGAGAGTTTGAAAAAGGATGAAAAATAAACTCCAGTAGTTCTTTTTCATAGCATAATCCCTTAAGTCCGAAAAAGGATAAAATAATACGAAAGGGATGATTTTTCGATAACTTTACTGAGCCGAAAAGAGAAGCGCTCGAACTTTTTCCTGAGATAATCCCTCAGGTCTGAAAAAGATTAAAATATATAGGAGGGATGGCACTTCCAATCACTTTAGTGAGCTGGAGAGGCCAATAGCTCGACAATCTTTTCATATTTAATGAGTCTGAAAAGAGTTTAAAGTAGGCTCATTTTTTGAGGAATGAGTGGTGTTTATGGTAGCTACTAGTTCAGGGTAAGCTTAGAACTTCTCAAAACATAGTGATGTGAAGAGGGTGGCTAACATGACCACTTGTCGTAGTTGTTCCTCAAAAAGGTAAACAATCAAGCGGAAGGGTATGATCAGCCAAAAGGATGGAGGTGATGGCAGGAACACGACCAAGGCTCAAAAGGCTGATATTATGGCAATCAAAAAGGTTATTTACCAAAGGTGGGTTCATTTTTTAACAAGCTTGAACTTTGGGGGAACATATGCTTAATGGTAGGTTTATTTTTTAACGAGCTTGAACCATGCGATAATATTTCTCATTGGTAGGTTATTTTTTAACGAGCTTGAACTTTGCATTAACATTGCTCATGGCTTGGTTCATTCTTTAATGAGCTTGAACCATGGGATAACATATGCTCAGTAGGTGTGTACATTTTTAAATGAGCTTGAACTCTGGGGGAACATATGCTCAGATTCTTTTTATGTGAGCTAGAAAAGACAAAACTAAAAAGCTAAAAAATCTAGAAGAAACTAAAAAGCTAAGGAACTACTGAGGTTAGGCAGGATAGTTTCATCAGCAGTTTAGATAAAACACTTCCTTTGCTTTGTCTATAGAGCAGACAAAGGTGAATGGTGTGTTAGACCAATCACCTAACTTAAGAAGTTTAAAGTTAAAAAGCTAAAAAGCTAAAAAGCTAAAAAACTAGAAAGCCAAAAACATAAAAAGAATGAAATTTGTCATTTTTAGCTTGCATAAAAAGGTTTGCATGCCCCCAGACATTGAGAAAAGGAGAGTCTCTAGGTAACCATATGGAAATCACTACGGTTAAGCAAGATTGTTTTTGTCAGTAGAGCCGACGAAAACTTCCTTAGCTTTGTCTATCAAATAGACAAAGGTGAATGGTGTGAGACAACACTTCTAATCACATAACCTATAGGGAAACCTATCTTTTCAGCTGGGTTCGTCTACATAAGTAGACCAGGGTGCATGCCCCCTAATCTTTGTTACATTCACCAAACTACTCGTGGTAATTAGGTGGATGGAATGAAGGTTGTAGAGATACTCTTGATGCAAAAGGACCATTTAGGGATGATGTTTGACTTGGAGCTGTGTTTGAACCGGGAAATGAAAGCTGGTCAACAAGCTGGACAATTTTGCCTTCATGTGGGAAACAGATCACTCGAAAGAGTGTTGAGACAATAGCTTCCATGTTGTAAACATAGTCACACCCCAGGAGTAGATTTTAATCTAGCGGTCGTTGCACTACCATCATGTTCAAGTGAAAGGTTTTCCTTCTTAAAGTAATTGGTAACTTAGGAAGGATCCCTAACAGTCGATTGGTTCCTTTGTTAAAGTCTGACAAATTCTGAGTAACAGGCATAAGCGATGGTGAACCAAGCGCTTTCCAAGCAGTTGAGGAAAGGATACTCACCGAAGCCCCTTCATCTATGATAGTGCCAGACATGATCATTTTGTGAACTTGTACTATGATCTGGAATGGTACATTAGAAAGAAGACGAGATCTTACTAGTCAATTCCAATCGAAGGACGCGACTAGACTTCTTGGAGGGGGTACCAAATAAATGGTTGAATTGACACCTTGAGTAGCGGGAACTCGGGGATTCTCTCCCTGTTGTGAAGGAATGGGCGGATTTCCCCCGAGTTCATTGGACTCTAAAGTAATAAAAAGAATTTGAATGGTATCGTTCTCATTCTCTTTGGAAATGGTATCATCTAAAGGTGGACCTTCTGAAGGTAAAACTGGGTTGATTTCCATCTTGACCTACTGACTTTGGTTTGCTATGGACTCAACAGATTCACCCTCAACGATAGGTGTTTCGACCGACAATTGAATTATGTCTGTCGGATTTTCAACTAGTAAAGGACTGGGTGAGAGTTTCTTCTATCCAGGTGGAAGTCACTGCGGTGAAGCAGGATGGTTATACAAGATTCTCTTGGCCTCATCCAAAAAGGGACAACGGGGAAAGGTATCGTCCCCTTCACATAGCCTACATGGAGTTTTGACCTTTCCTTTTTGTTCGTGAACTTCACTATTACTAGTTGATGGTGTGCTTTCAACATGATCACCAGAGGTTGATGACACTGGATGGTGTGAACGGGGGGACCATTCTCTCAAGATCTGAGGAATGCACAGACATTCTCGATGAAAATGGTATCCTTTTCAAATTATGCAAGGAAATCTGGGAGATTTAGTGTGCGTATTTTCACCAGATGATTCATGGTTGCCCCCTTGCTTAACTAACTTCTTCTTCTTCTTCTCCTTCCCTTTCTTCTTCTTCTCATCTACTTGGTTACTAATATCACTATTTTCACCAAACAAAGAGGAAGAAGGGGAGGGAGAAACAAACGAAGAAGAAGGTTAAGGGTCAATTTCAGTATCAACTGGTCGCTGATTTGATTGCTAACGAATCACGGTATTTTGAATAACAAAGGTTGAGAAAAGCTAGACTGACAGGCCAATTGTAATTCCCGGAAGGGACAGTGTGGCCATATATGGAGCACCAATATTTCCCCAAGAAGAAAATGGACTAGGATTCCACTCAAGAGGGATTCCTTGATTGGTGGACTCCATTATCTCAACCTAAGATCAATAAAGGAACAGGAATATTATTCCGAATTTAATAAATTTTAATGACGCTTTGGCACAACTTTGCTTTTTCAATTTTTAGGAGTCGAGAAAAAATTAAAGATGACTGTAGTCCCCTTCAATTTTTGATGAGCCTGAAGTGAAAAGTGCTCAAATGGACCTTTTCTTTTAAGGAGTCAAAAAGGAATAAAAGTGACTTCTCTGGAGATCTAGATAGAGGGATTACCAAACCAATTGCAAAATTGCAATATACACCTTGGTGGTAAATGAAAGAGAAATTACCAAGGACTTATGTATGGTAGTAAATCTTCCTGAATGTTGTCTTCAGTGCATTACGATCGATAGGGCAACAGACATGGCTTCCTATGGATAAAGGATATAATCCTATTGTGGTCTCCCAATATATACTCGATGGTACGGGGAGCACAAGTCCATGCTAGCACTTGTCGTATCAAAAGGAGGAATCACCCAACCTTTGATGAAAACGATAGTTACTAGATTTTATGACGTCGGAACACGTCTCTAGCCTGGACCTCTAAATGTGTTGCATTAGGTTCCAAAGCATTGTTAAGTTCATTGAAATTTATTTTAGAGTTGATCTTGCTTAGAAGTTTGCCTTTCAAGGGTTCACCGCATGATGTAGATGTAAAATTGCTAAATGAAATCTACAATGATAAACAATCGTTGTTTATTTTTAGCAATGAAAATTCTAGCTACTAAGGAAAGAAGATTACGATTCTTTCAACCAAAGAGCAAAGAACACACACTAAATGCACTTTTCTTAAATCATCTTTCGCACACAGTCTAAATGCAAATGCAAATGCATGTATTTTTTTTTCGTTCCCTTAATGTGAGGAATGCCAAAAAAGAGAACTAAGTATAGATCTGAAACATTTCACTCAAAGCGACATTTCGACAATTTCTTTTCAAAATGGAAAGGAAGACTAAATGACACTTTTCAATTTCAAATAGAAAATGCTTTTTACACTTCAAATAACAAAAAATCAAATTAAATACAAATCAAAAAATTCAATTGAATACCTAGAGAAGGAAGACGCAACGACACTTCTCTTTTCGACACAAAAATCACAGTTACAACACTTTTTTGCACCAAAACGATAGATGAATTTAAGTAACTTTTCGACAATAGATTGTAAATGATGGAGAAATACATGAAAAAATTTACTAATATTTATCAATGGAGGCTGAATAATGTAATGCAAGAAAGTTTCAACAATGAGATACTATTCATAAGCAGCAAAAAACAACTAAACAAAGCTGGAAACAAAGACAAAAAACCCCAAATTTCAAGGAGAGAAATAGGATTACTCAGTCTTCGCACTTTTTCTTCATAGAAATAGGGATGCATCGCACTTTCTAGACTCGGGAAGTGCGATTCATACTGGCTTCCAGTTACAGACAGTGTGATGGGCCAGGGAGCACAATTGAGATGGGTTTTGGCTCAAATTTGTAGCTGATTTCAATGGATTAAGCTGAGCTATTATGGACAGTAAAGAGCAAAGTACAGGGGTTTGGTATTGGGAGGTTAATGAGCTACCACAAGCGCATCTAGGATGCTTTTAAGTCAGATGTTCAATTCATAAACTAAACTGGCGATTGACTGAAGTAGCATTCATCTACTTTGCAATTGCATAACAAGAGCAGTTCGAAGGCTATCTGGCTAACATCAGGCTCTGTTTATAGTTTATAACGTAAAAAACAACAACAAACAAACAACTATTCGCTCCCCAGCAGAGTCACCATTTTGTTTCTGGGAAAACTAGTGTCTTTTCGATCCGATAGTCCCACTAGGATTGGTAGCTATCCTAGAAACAAACAATCAAAGAAATTTGTAATTTCCTCTATGTATGATAGATAAGAGAGAAGCAAAGGGACCAACCTGGATCTTCCGCTTGACTCCTTGTTTGATTTCTCTCCTCCTTGACAGAGCTTGCAACTCTTCTCCTACTTGTCCCATTTAGAGAATACTTGTAGAAACGAAGTAACACAACACCATCAAAGCATCTCGATCTATGATATCATAAGCATTGCAGAATAAGAAATACAATGAACATACAATGGCATTTACAAACAACAACATTCACAAATACATGATTGTATGGAGGAAAACTCAAAGAACTTTATTAATAATAGAAGAGAGGATTACAACCCAATTGTATGATCTAGCATCATCCTTCCAGCATCAAAGCCCTCTTCACCTCGTGAAAAGTAAGATCACCTAACAATACAATGATCCTTCTCAAAGACAAGCTATCAACACTTCCTTACAAATTAAAAAATTCCAACCTCTAGATCTATTAGATGAGGGATCCATTTATAGATGTCTACAAAGGTGTGAGTGACCTCTGGGTTTTTGATTAGTGTCATTCCACATGTTGTTCTTGGTTCCACTTCGAGATTTCTTGGATCTCTTACTCATCCTTGGGCGAATTCAGAGAGGCAAGTGTCATTGGAGAAGTTTCTAGAAGATTCCATGAGCATCCACTTAGCGAATTGTCTTAGACATTTGTCCATTCTCACTCATCGCACCCCACAAAAGGCCTCTTCAGTATGCATCGCACCTGGCTAGTGTAGGAGTGAGTATGCATTGCACCCTGATAGTGGAGCAGTCAACATTGTCCAGTTTTGGCCAGTTCTGAGTGGTTTTTCAGGTGGAATTTCTGGGGAATGATGTAATTAGTTGACCATGATTCTTTAGGGTATGAAACAACACTTTTAGGGGTTAAAAAGTCCTTGGTCTATCGACATATAAGATTGGGGTTGCAGTGCCCAAATATGTCTATAACAGTTGCCCCCTAAAGCATGAAGTCGTAAATCTTTTAATGTCGGGTAAAATTCTTTATCATGAGGATCTGTGGTATTCGACTTGGAAGGTGACCTGTATAAGATACAATACAATACATCATCACAATATAATTTTCCATGATCTAGCTGAGGCGAGAATTCCCATGCTCAACTTTATAAATTCATCTTCTTGTACATAGAACAGATAATCATCTGTAGTTGCAGATTGGTGATTCTATATATGTAGAGTCATGATCCCTTAGCTTGGATGATCATCTATGCAGATTCTATGTACATTTGATGTCTTTATATTCTTGAATATATCGCAACCCGGATTGGGTGAAACTAGATCTGGGGTCTTCAAACTCATTCAATCTTCGCCCGATGTACAAGTCGATCCTTGTGAAAAGATGTCCTAAAGTCGAACATGGATAGACATCGCCTGATTACCAGCCAATAGTGTAAGCTGTTAATAGACGCGAGAGGAATCACTGATAATGATAATGATCCTCAAGGTACTACAGTATAATTTACGTGGTGTGAATATATGATCTGGTGTTGAACACCACGCAAAATCTTTTGGTCAAAGGCCATTGATGTAAACATGTCGCCGTAAGTGAGAAACTTTCCATTAAGGCATGCAAGCTTCAAAGTACTAAAAGGGTTGTTTGTAAGTCAACTTCTTGGATAATGAGTTGATGTTGACAAGAAGTGACCTGTCGTAGGATGGCCTTAATGTTTTCTACATCAACGACACGAAATGAAGCAAATGATTTTCTGGAGGTGAAAAATGATCTAACGATACAAGGCTAGGGAATGGTGATCATGAAAAATGGAGGGTGAAGGTATTACAGTGGATGAGACATTAACTAGATGGTGAATTCTCTGAATGACTTCTCTTGAACATATTGGTGACATTGAAATAGATTGGTAGCGTTAACCCCAAAACATGGATGGTATGGAGGACCAATGGTGATATGATCGATGAATGGAGTAACCTAACCTAACTCAATCATGGTGATGGAGTGAAAGTGTCAAGTTAAAGATAGACCTGCTACCAATAAAGTTCTTTGTGTTTTCTTCCCTTTTTCCCTAGTCATTGCTGACCAGTATCTCTTTATTTTTGTCAAGCTTAAGGAGGATAACATATGCTTGTTCTATAATTTTCCCTTCGGGCAAACTTGTCGCTATGTTTTAGTGAGCCTAGCAACAATGAAACTCATTCTTATCTGGGTGGACAAGTTTGTCACTATTGTTTTAATGAGTTTAAAGACAAGGATAACTCGGTCCTTTTTATGTTTAGATAGTTTGAAAAGGGATGAAAAGGAAACTCTAGTAGTTCTTTTTCGTAGCATACTCCCTTAAGTTCAAAAAAAGATAAAATAATATGAAAGGGATGATTTTTCGATAACTTTAGCGAGCCAAAAAGACAAGCACTCAAACTTTTTCATGAGATAATCCCTCAAGTCTGAAAAAGATTAAAATATACAGGAGGGATGGCACTTCTAATCACTTTAGTGAGCTAGAGAGGCCAATAGCTCGACAATATTTTCATATTTAACGAGTCTGAAAATAGTTTAAAGTAGGCTCATTCTTTGAGGAACAAGTGGTGTTTATGCTAGCTACTGGTTCCACGTAAGCTTGGAACTTCTCAAAACATGGTGATGTGAAGAGGGTGGCTAACAGGACCACTCATCACAACTGTTCCTCAAAAAGGTAAACAATCAAGCGGAAGTGTATGATCGGCCAAAAGGATGGAGGTGATGGCAGGAACATGACCAAGGCTCAAAACGTTGATATTATGGCAATCAAAAAGGTTATTTACCGAAGGTGGGTTCATTTTTTAACTAGCTTGAACTCTAGGGGAACATATGGTCAGTGGTAGGTTTATTTTTTAATGAGCTTGAACCATGCGATAACATTGCTCATTGGCGGGTTTATTTTTTAACGAGCTTGAACCTTGCATTAACATTGCTCATGGCCTGGTTCATATTTTAATGAGCTTGAACCGTGGGATAACATATGCTCAATAGGTGGGTTCATTTTTAACGAGCTTGAACTCTGGGGGAACATATGCTCAGATTCTTTTTATGTGAGCTAGAAACGAAAAAACTAAAAAGCTAAAAAAAACTAGAAAAAACTAAAAAGCTAAGGAAATACTGAGGTTAGGTAGGATAGTTTCATCAGTAGTTTAGAAAAAACACTTCCTTTTCTTCATTTTCAAAGCAAATAAAGGTGAATGGTGTGTTAGACCAATCACCTAACTGTTGGCATTATGATTCTGGTTTGGCTCTATGGTATAGGTGTTGTACTTGATGGCAACTCACTCTAGTGGCAGATCTCAGTTCAGGCACTCAAAATCATGGAAAATAAGATACCCGCAGGTAATCCTAGAAGAAGCTGCGGACCCGCAGTTACACCGACCAAGGAGCGCGGACATGCACACAGGTTCTTCGTTCAGAAGGTGTAGACCCTAGTTTCACTCTAGCACGTGCACGTGGGAATCTTCATGAATGGTTCATGGTATTAGTCCGACAATTTTTAATCTTATGGTTTTGGTCCGTGGTATTACGTCTAAAAATATTGATCCAAGGTATTGGGTTCATGGTATTGTGATATTATGGTTTTGGACCATGCTATTGTGAAAGGCTTGCCTATAAAAAGGAAATGAGATCTCTTGGCCATACACTAGTGAAAAATTTGAATATCTTAAGATCTGAAATTTTGGGTGATTGGTTTTTAAGAGCTAGATCTATATCAAGGAGAAACCTTAAGGCGAATCTATTGATAAGTCGTGATCTCTTGGGCGCATGAACAGATCTATGGATCTGACTGACTGTGGCACATTGGAGGACTATTAATTTGGCCCTAATCAAAAGTTCACAGGCGATCCACGGCGTGAGTGCGGGGGTGTGCACCTCAGAAGAAGGCGCAGTGCGGGGGTAAGCAGTGCAGAAAAAGGCTTAGAGCGAGGTATGCAGCACAGGAGAAAGCACAGTGCGGGCCGTACGCAGTGCTGCAAAAGGAGAAGTGCGAGGTACGCAGTGTGGGAAAAGGAACAGTGCGGAGGTACGCTGTTTGTCAGACAGTAAGAGTGCAGATCTACGTAGTTTAGACTCAGAAGAGCTGTGGATATTCGCAGGGCCCTCTTGGTGAAGTTGTGGACTTATCTTGACACTTTTGTTGACTATCTTTTATCTATTGCAGCAGAATTTTGGGTTTAGATTTCTGGTATTACTTTTTCTGTTTACAGCATTCTGAAGAGTTGGGTGATTCATTGGTTGATTGTATAAGGAGATTGGGTGATTTGCATGTACTTGATGACTATTTGATGTCCATGGATCCAGTTTGAAAATTAATGAAACATGGTCCTTAAAGAAGTAAAAGA
>APFE030349140.1:0-28633 GCA_000404065.3 Pinus taeda | reverse complement strand
CTTTGAGCTGTCCTACACCCCAGGCATTCAGTCACATCTGATATCTCTTCTTGAAGATTCATCTAGTTATAACTAAGTGAGATGATCTTCTATGAGTGGGTTGCCATCAAGTACAACAAATGCATCATAATGCCAACACTTACTTCCCACCATAATTTAAGCAAGTCTTTGCATAAAACATAGATAGGAATACAATGCAAATAAATATACTTATTTCACAGGGTTATTTATGTAGGAGTAAAATTATAAATTTGTAGAAATCTCAACTTATTAGTTCATTCCAAAGCAAGACTATAACATTAGGTTTTCCTATTAACCACTGTTAATTTAACAGTGACTAATGCAAGTTATAATGTTCTATGCAATTTTTTCTAGAGCATAATTTCTAACTCCAATGGTAGACACTAAGTTGCCTTGGAACACTTGCTTGTTAACCATTGTTAATTTAGCATTGACTAATGCAAGTTATACTATTTTATGCATTTTTTTCTACGCAGACACTAAGCTACCTTGCAACACTTTCCTATTAACCATTGTTAATTTAGCATTGACTAATGCAAGTTATAATGTTTTATGCAATTTTTTCTAGAGCATATTTTCTGACTTCAATGGCAGGGACTAAGTTGCCTTGCAACACTTGCCTATTAACCATTGTTAATTTAGCATTGGCTAATGCATGTTATAATGTTTTATGTAATTTTTTCTAGAGCACAATTTCTAACTTCAGTGGGTAAACTGACCTTTAACACTTGTTTTAAATAAACTGTTAATTTTACATTCAATATATTTACATTAATCAAAATTTAATGAACTCTCGTTTTAAATAAACTATTAATTTTACATTCAATACATTTACATTAATTTACATTTAACCCCTTTTCCATATTTCCTTCCCTTGCTTCAGGATATGTTAGTTTATGATTGGTTACGAGTTTTAGCATTGTTATTGTTGTATCAAACTTGCATTAAGAAATTGAAAATTACATTATTATTTTGTATTGACATGTTTTATGATTAATTACAAGTTTTAGCATTGCTATTGTTGTATGAAGCCAAATTGAATGAACTTATATAATATAGTATAATATATATATATAATATATAATATATATATTTTTTTTTTTTTTTTTATTTATTTTTATTTTTTTTCAAGCGGGTGGGGTTGTAAGAAATATTTGACCATAATGATCACACTCCAAAAAATTAAATTAATTCAAAGTGTGTCCTCATATAATCTCATTCTTTTTAAGTGAAAAAATAAATCAATTACCTTATTATCTTGAAACAACTTACAATCTCCAAAAATTCTATATAGTTTTGATTTACAAAATTCATATATATAATTTAATAGTCTATTTTTTTAAATTAAAATATTTGAATTATTATTGTATAACAATTATTTGATTATTATTATTTATTTTATTATGTTGAAATTAGAAAAAACAATTTAATTTTAAATTTAATTTTAAATGTAATAATTTTTCACCCATCGAATGGGGTGATGAATGAAGTGGGGGTGGGGTGCTACCTCGCCACCAAACCAATAAGTCAAGGTATGTGGCACCATGCCTTTGACAAGTGTAATACAATCATGAGAGATAATAACTCCCTCTCGATCTAGTAGATGATCAAATGATGGGATAATATTTGTGGAAACTACATACACGTGATCATAAGGGTGGTAATTAAGGAAATAATGCCAATATTCATTTGATCACAATGTCATGAGCTTGACAAGGTGTTATATAGGTACAAAGGGTGGCAAAGAATCATAACTTTAGGAAACTGAATTATCAACAATTTATTTCTTAGGAGAAGGCACTCTCCTCCTCGCATAGAAAGGGGAGGAACGCTACAATTGTAAGTTCGAAGTTGAATTCTAGGGAATTACCAATTCAGGGTAGCAGAAATAATTTGGTAAATGTGACTTTATGTGTTGGAAGCAGATATTGCAAAGCTCTTGAGAGGAAATAGTGCAACCAAGATTGTTGTACATCAACAAAATTTGGTTCTCTAGGAGGTGAGCTTATTTCTATCCTTAGGGTACAACTTTACTCTTCATAGAATTCCCCTTTTGGTTCTGATTATTGCTTTCCCTATTTGGAAGTTGCTTTGTATGTTTCTTGACACTTAAATCAGACTCTGGGGATGGGTAGATTTTGTTTCCCTATTACTCAAAATAAGATGGTTAGGTAGCACAAAATATGGAAGGGATTAAGGGACCCCCAAACCTGTGTGGGCTTGAATTACTGCTTTAGGGTAGAGAATGGTTATGGGTATGTTTAGTTTGAAGCTTATCTAGATTTAATCTCTTTTGATCATTAGGGAGCCTTAGTTTTTCATAAGAACTTGTTTGTTGACAAGAGGCATTGGCTAAGATATTTGTGGAGCTTAGTATTTTGGTGGTATGTTCTTTTTTAGGCACTTCTGGTCTTGGGATGGTTCACTGAACATAATGTGGTATCACTAGCTGGATGGTCACAAAACTATTTCTTGCAAATTGTTAGAGTGGGTCCAAATCTGCGTGAGGGGTGGAGTTGTGAGGGTACAGGAGGTTGGGGGAGAAAGTTTGTAGGAGTTGGAACCTTACAGTGTTGTTGGGGGAGCAATGCCTTGTTGGAAAAAGTGACACGTTGATAGAAAATTAGACTTATTATCCCCAAGTTTTTGGTAGAGTGAGGTGGATATCGGAGGAAGAAGCCTTGTCCACCCATCAACAAGAGGTGAACGAGGCCCAATATATAATGGGTGCCCCCACTATGCCTTGAATGAGAGCTAGAGTTAGAAGAGGGGTGACCTATTATAAGGTGTGAGCTTGTAGAGGTAATACTTGACTGCACCAAAGGATAGTGGGTTTTACAACTAGACACAGGGAGTAGAACCTAACTCACGTGCAGGTAGAAGTGGCCAGATCTGAGGGAAAGCTTCAACCCACAAAAATTCCCTCTCAGTCTCTTCAGTTATGGCAGAATGGATAGACTATATCCTTGATATAGAACATTCTAGCTACATACTTAACTAATATATGCTGATAGTAAATTTACATTGGCAGATGAAATACCTACTAGGATGCACTCTGCATGAATCCCGACGAGACTTGCTTCAGTATTTGGACCACATGCATAGGAACTTGAATGACTATAACATTAGATTGGAGAGGATTGAGCATAATTTAGGCTAGCAAGGTTTGAAAAACATATGGTCATCCCATCGATAGTAGCACGACCTCCAATAGTTCCAACATACCCTATCTTAGCAGTAGGCTTTGATTCTGACCCCATTACTTGACAATGTACATGGTTCTGGTTTATGTTTCTACTAATGTTGGTTTGTTTAATTGGGGTTAGCCGGGCCACTATCTAGTTTTAAAATGAATGCTCATAAGCTCTGTTAGTTCTCAACTATCTCTCTAGTCTCTTCAACAAATTCATTTTTGGTTATGTTCCAGTCTTCCATGTGAGAGATCAATGAAATTTTATACTCCCTAATAAAATCCTCTATTTTCAAAGTTAATGAAATTTTCTGGTGCAGGGTTACCCCTGCACATACCCACAGTGTGCATGTAATGCATAAAAATAATTGTCCTAGGTGTTTGAATCTTCTATGGAGTCAAAACTTTAAAGCATAAATGGTTAAGCCCTTATAAACAATTCCTTTGTAACGGAACCTAATCACCTCGCCTTAAAGCCTGTCGGGACTATATCAACCCTCAAGTCCTTGTATAAGACTTTGGTTAAAGTCTTTCTTCAAAATCCTTCTATCAAGCTTAAGAAACCCTCCTAGACCTTGGTTAGGCCTCTCATTATCCAATGGCCGCATACACATAACCTCCAATTTTAAACCATTAGTTAATATATATAAAACCCACACAAACCATATATCGCGTTAAAATCCCTTATGACTCAACTACAAAGGAAATCTCACAAAACATCGTTTCTGCCTTTTGTACGACCTCCGCACAGAACCCGAGGTTGTACCTCATCGTTGATCGCTATCGGCCCTATTGCGGGTATTTAACACAAATATATATAACTTACATTCCTTCGACTTCGATCTTCGCAATTTCCATAGAACCAAAACTTAAGATTTATATACAAGCACACATAAATATATTGGGTCCGCCGTAAGTTTCCCACTCGTCCGATAGGCCAAATTCCCGATCGCCAATCATCGATCACCTTATTGCTATCAACGTATTACATATGCATTGGCCAATCGCTGCCACTCGAACTCGTCGATAATGCGATTTCCGATTAGATTTGGACCATCGATCTAAATCTTGATCTGACAGTCCACGTTTAATCGCAGTATTGCGATCACTCCATTTCAAAGGTTCACTCTAATGTTTTCAAAAGGCTTACGCTGCCATGAATTAATCCTGGCCGTTGATCTAAATGATCCAACAACTGCTGTGCATCATTTCTTCAATTTTCTACTGTTCTGTTTATGCCATTTCTTTAACATTTCTGTGGGTTCCAGCTTTCTTCAAAGCTTGGTATCTTAGTATTTTTAGTTGCTATATCCATCCCGAGCTTTGGTTTGATCATTCTAATGGATTCAAACAATCCATTAGAATCCTCCTTGGCACATTCCTCTCTATGTATTCGTCACACTAGTAGCGTCTCTGCGTTCACGCACTCCACCTGCATATAATATATATATATAGTATATATATATATATATATACTAATATTATATATATATATATATAATATATATATATATATATATATACCATATATATATATAACATTATATATACATATATATACATTATTATATACATATATATATATATATATATACTATAGTAGTTATATCATATATATATATATATATATGTATATATATATTTGTGCAATCCTCTGATGCATTCGGTCTATCATTCAACACTCAATCACACATTTCTACAGTCCTACTTAATTACTGTATATATATAAATACAAATGAATAACTACAGAATAGGATCTTTGTTCCTCAGGCCCGATTCCTCTTTACAATGGCCTTTTGTTTACAAATCTGCCCATAGGCTGAAAAATACTCCAAAATATTTGACTCCTCTCAAAACATCTACCTATCTAACCTATCCAACCCCTGAATTATACAAGGAAATCACAATCTATACAAAAAATGGATTCATGAACCATTTCTGGTTCAGAACTAGAAATCTGTCAAACTCTCCTAAAAAGTCTCTTCAGTTTCCACTCTTTTCTAAACAACCACTAAATCAAGCTTTTAGTTTCCTCATTTTCTAGTTAAACGAATTAAATCTAACAACTTGGCCTGATATCCACATAGGGAGAATCAATCAACCACTATGCCCCTTTTTTCATATTTTACAATAAATAAACACTCTCACATATTTAAATAAAAATTAATTAACTCTTGCATTCCAACCCCTTGCTAGTCACAACATGTGATCATGCTATCACATTACTGACTAGGCCTGAATGCTCCTGCATCAGATTCCCAAAGTTGAAAGTTTCCATGGACTCCTATTCATGAGTCTTTCTGCTTCCTCTATTGTAAACTTCATTAGAATTCGTTACCCAACTGGTTACCTGATCCTTTTCATCTACAAGTGTATTTACTGCCTCCTTTGTTTCTCTTGGTTGCCAAACTTTGTGTTGTGGGTGTCTTTTTGCTCTACATTCATAAGCATCTCCTTTTCATAATGTTTTGGTGCTGATACCATGTATAACCACCTCCTCAAACAACATAAACCTCTATTTCTCTATTTGTTGTTGTCCTGTCATTATATCAATAGAATTGAACTCTATCTTCATGTATTTTCTCTTGTCTTGTACCTGACTGTTCCTTTTGATTTCTAACTCGACCACCAGCATCTCCTTCTATCTGTAAACCAATTTATTTATGATGTCCTATATATTCTTCCATCTTCCCTTGATTTGCTGACTTAGACAATTCTTTATACCCATCACCTTTGTAGTAGTCATCATCCATCTATCAAACAGCTTAAGTAGAGTCTTCCCAATCCCAAAATAAGATTGGGCATTTTTTAATACAAGAACATATAGCCTTTCAGCTGTATATTGTCCTCTGGCTGCAATAACTTGTTTAAGAGCTATGCCAACTCTCCTTCCTAAATTCCAAGCTTCTAAGTCAACTCGTTGCTTACTCCCATCTTCTTGTTTCCATAAAGAAAACTAACTTTTTGTAGCTCTAGAATTGACATCTTCC
The DNA here is from genome assembly GCA_000404065.3 of Pinus taeda. Lineage (NCBI taxonomy): Eukaryota > Viridiplantae > Streptophyta > Pinopsida > Pinales > Pinaceae > Pinus > Pinus taeda. The sequence continues at coordinate 22,432 of APFE030349140.1, read as the reverse complement.
TTCATATTTATTAGTGCAAACATATCTCCAAGAGTAGCTTGTCCTTCATCTTGAAAACCACATTCAACAATCAATAATTTAAAGTCAGAAAATATATTACATTTTCTATCTCTGTCCTCATTAATTTTGCTCCATGAGTTTTTTGATTTGTCATCCTCTCGATGTATATATGACATGTCAAACTTGTCACATTGTCTTGTCTTGAAACAATCTTCTTTGACTTCACTTTGTTCTGAATGTTGTCTAAGTTCTGAATTCTGTTCTCTGTTCTTCTCCTTGGCCTTCCTTCCTTTCGCACTCCTTTTCATTCTTCCTGTTCCTTCCTTACAAATATGTAAGCCACTGAGTTTCCTTTTCCATTCCTCAGTTTCAATAAGAATATGCCAATCTCCAAGTTTAGAACCTAAATTTCTATTTATTTCCATACAAGAAACAAAATCACCATATACCATAGGTTTTCCATTCCACTGTAGAGTTCCTTTCACAATAGTGAAAATTATTGTCATCACCATGAATATCACCTTCCACTATTCCCCTGGGTTGCTCACTGAATATACATAGTTCACAAAAGCGTCGTTACTTTCATCCTCTAAGATTGCATGTCTATTTTCAGTTTGCTGTTTACACTCACCTTTACTCTTTTGGCATTTTGTACAGATATCATTGTCTTCAATCTTTAGTTGTGCATCAGTGTCCACCAACCTCTCTTTGTGTTCTTGTTTATCCTCTTTTCCTTTCTTCTTCATAACCTTGAATGGATTAACTGCACCTCCTTGGGTCTAATTTTCTTTATAAATCTTGGTTCTATCATCTTCCACAATACAATCTTTAGTAAGAGTCCTTTCCATTAATGATCCATTATGTCCTTTCAAGATTATTTCTTGTCCATTAACTCTCAATACAGGTTCATAATTTTTGAATAAAAATTGAAGAGATAATTCCATTACCTCAAGTGTTTGTATTGTATCTACACTCCTGTTTGCTCCTTCCATAAGGCCATCTTCATACCTCTTTCCTACTTCTCCTTTTTCAATCTGCAACTCCCTTTTGTCTTTAGACTATCTTCCATCTTTCTGCCAAGTCTTACTGGATTCATCATCTCATCTTCTTTAGTAGTCTTGAACATTTGTCCTTCTCCAGTGTCCTTGAACACATGGTCAATCAAGAATTGTTCTATTACTTCCAATTCTTCTAACATTTTCATTTCTTCAGCAACCTGCATAAACATATCCTCTAAAGGTTGTTCATCACCTGCATATATACACAAATCATTAGTTTCAAAAATACTAGGCTCCTTTTTCTTCGATGTTTCAATCATCACATCTCTCTACTGATTACTTGTCCAACAGTTCAAGAAATCATCAATGGTTCCTTCCTCAGTAAGGTAAACATCTTGCTTGTGTCTACAATAGATATCTTCCATCTCTAACTCAGCTACTCTGAGTTCTCTTCTTAGTTTGATATACTTTCTCCTCTTTACCTGTTTCTACAACATCTTCCACTTTATCTTCTCTCTTTTCATAGTCCAACCATATCCACAGTTTCTTTCACCTTTTTCTAGTAGCACTATCATGCTATCCATAATTATCTTCAGTTCTATAATTTCTCTGTCAAATACCTCTTGACTCATCTTCTCTCCTTTGCCTTGTTCGTTGGCATCCTCCTTTCCTTTGCTGTGGCTTCTCTCTGAACCCCTACTATGACTATCAATAGTCATTTCCTCGTTATCTCTATGAGCTTCTCACTCACTATGAGCTGCACTAAGCCTCTGCGACAATAAGTCCTTCCTGCTGTCACTTACCTCACCAATCCCTTCTTTGGAGTTGGCCTTTTGGCAAGCACTGGTTCTCTATCTGTGGAACCTCTTGAGCATTCTCTTCTGCTCTCTTTAGGCTTGTATCCTCAACTCACCTTCTCTTGAGAACGTTGTAACTGTTCTCCCTGTCCAACTTTCAGCTGGAATATTTAGGTTCACTTCCACTAACACAACTCCTTTCTTTCTTTACACAGTCTGCTACTGTGTGTTGCTGCAACCACTCTCTTCCCTTTATAAAAACAATTCAAATGAACCAATCATGAAAATACAACTCATACCTGCTGATCCATCTCTTTCATCTTACTCTGGTTGGACAATACACATGTTTCTTTACCTCTCGTTGTCTACACTTCAATCCTTCTTTCAACTGAATTTCTATTCTTGATGAGTACATCTATATTCACTTTCTCTCCTTACAATAGTTTTGCTGCAATTTCATTGCCTGCATTCACCTGCACATACCATTAAAGCTTTAAAACTTACCAGATCCTTTTTGATCCTAGCTTCCTCAAATCCATTTTTCCACAGTCTCTCTTGAATGACCAACTGAAGTCTTCATTGCCTGTACATGTCATAATTATTCTATGCATGAATCCTTGCACTCTATTCTCCCTCTGTGTCAGATCCATTACAATGTCAAGAATATATATACTGGGAATCAAATTCAGTTCCTCAATCAATCTCCACATAGTGTTAATCTTGCTCTGATACCAAAAATGGTGCAGGGTTACCCCTGCACATACCCACAATATGCATGAAACGCATAAAAATAATTGTCCCAGGTGTTTGACTCTTCTATGGAGTCAAAACTTCAAAGCCTAAATGGTTAAGCCCTTATAAATAGTTCCTTTGTAACGGAACCCAATCACCCCGCCTTAAAGCCTATCGGGACTATATCAACCCTCAAGTCCTTGTATAAGACTTTGGTTAAAGTCTTTCTTCAAAATCCTTCTATCGAGCTTAAGAAACCCTCCTAAACCTTGGTTAGGCCTCTCATTATCCAACGACTGCATATACATAACCTCCACCTTTAAACCATTGGTTAATATATATAAAACCCACACAAACCATATATCACGTTAAAATCCCTTATGAATCAACTACAAAGGAAATCCCGCAAAACATCATTTTCGCCTTTTGTATGACCTCCGGATAGAACCCGAGGTTGTACCTCATCGCTGATCGCTATCGGCCCTACCGCGGGTCTTTAACACAAATATATATAACTTACATTCCTCCGACTCTAATCTCCGCAATTTCCATAGAATCGGAACTCAAGATTTATATACCTGCGGGTCCGCTATAAGTTGCCCACTCCTCCGATAGGCCAAACTCCTGATTACCGATCGCCGATTGCCTATCACTATCGACGTATTACATATGCACTAGCCGATCATTGCCACTCGGACCCGTCGATAACATTATTTGCGATTAGATCTGGGTCGTCGATCTAAATTTTGATCTGACGGTCCACATTTAATGGTAGGATCCCGATGGCTCCATTTCAAAGGTTCGATCTGATGTTTTCAAAAGGCTTATGCTATCATGACTTAATCCTGGCTGTTGATCTAAATGATCCAACGACTACTGTGCCTCATTTCTTCAATTTTCTGCTATTCTGTTTACGCCATTTATTTAACATTTCTGTGGGTTCCAGCTTTCTTCAAAGCTTAATATCTTGGTTTTTATAGTTGCGTTATCCCTCGTGAGCTTTGGTTTGATCATTATAATGGATTCAAACAATCCATTAGAATCCTCCTTAGCACATTCCTCTCTGTGTATTCATCGCACTTAGCTTCTTTGCGTTCATGCACTCCGCTTGCATATATATGTGTGTGTGTGTGTGTGTAATGCTCTGATGCATTTGGTCTATCATTCGACACTTAATCACACATTTCTACAGTCCTACTCAATTACGATATATATATATATATATTATATATATATATATAATATATATATATATATATAAACAAAAAATAACTACAGAATGGGATCTCTACTCCTCAGGCCTGATTCCTTGTTACAGTGGCCTTTTGTTTACAAATCTGCCAGTAGGCTGAAAACTACTCCAAAATATCTGACTCCTCTCAAAACATCTACCTATCTAACCTATCCAACCCCTGAATTACACAAGGAAATCACAATTTATACAAAAAATGGATTCATGAACCATTTTTGGTTTAGAACCAGAAATCTCTCAACCTCTCCTAAAAAGTCTCTTCAATTTCCACTCTTTTCTAAACAACCACTAAATCAAGCTTTCAGTTTCTTCATTTTTTAGTTAAACCAATTAAATCTAACAATTTGGCCTAATCTCCACACAGGGAGAATCGATCAGCCACTATGCCCCTTTTTCATATTTTACAATAAATAAACACTCTCACATATTTAAATAAAAATTAATTAACTCTTGCATTCCAACCCCTTGCTAGTCACAACATGTGATCATGCTATCAAATTGCTGACTAAGCCTCTCCTGCATCATTCTCCTTTAAAAAAATTAATGATTTTCACTAAAATTTATGCCACAAAAATAGTAATAATCTTCCCAACAACTCTACTTTCCCATTAAAACACACAACTTGATGAATAAAGCTATCTTGCCACAACATTCTCATGCATATTAACTTAGATTTTTGGTAATTATAATTTTGTGATTATTTTAAAGTACAACAAATGTATAAATCATAGAACAAAGTGCAATGGTCCATTGAGTTAGAGACATTTCCTAAATGCCATGCTCTCCTTCTTTTTACAGACTTCCCTACAACTACCGCTTCATTTATTCCATTTTCTATTAAAAATTTTCGTATAAAACATTTGCATAATTATTAGGTATATATTGCTGTGTTTTATTGAGATATTTTATTTATATAATAAAATTAAAATAATTATCATTTGAGTTTATTTGGTTTAGTTTTCTTGAATTTGCATTTGAATAGTTTTTTAGGATATTTTAAGATATTTGGTATATTTATCTTACTATATATATATTTTTGTGAGCTTGACATTACCTTTCTATTAATCATATGTAAAGCAAGTCATAGAATATATGTTTGGTGGCTTCAATCTGTTTGAAGGAAACGAGGTCTGTTGTCCACCAATCAACATCATAAGCCATCCAAAACATAAACATTTTGAGTATGTCCATCCCAGCTTTATAAGCTACCATTTCTATCACCCATCTATATATATTTACTACTGACAATGTAAATGTTATCTGACCAGATCATAAAAACAAAAAACATCAGAAACTTTCAGAAATATCATGACTTCCTGGTAGTCAATCATCAAACGATGCTACCGGGGTAGGGTCCTTTGCACTTGACCTTGGAATTTCATTTTGTTGCAGATTTTGTAGCTATTTTCCATTTGGCCAAGGCAGACATTGTGATGGTATAATTGGGCTTGTACTGATTGTATTCCTCATTGAATGTCCTTGAGACTCAACTCAACTTGTTGGGTTTGCTGGGGGCCTTCCAAGTTCTGGGTTTCCAACATGGCTCTCGCCAGTAAGCTCTTCATTACCCAATATAGTTGGACTAACTGTTTGAATAGAGTCAGCCTTCCATGGGTGTGTCCAGGGTCCATTACCAAAGGTGCCCAATGCTCTGTTGGAATCGGTTCAACTGCCACCTTGGCATTCAATTTTGCCTCCCATTTCGAAATTTCAGATTTCACTTGTGTCGGGGATCCAACACTGTAAGAATGCAAGAGATTTTGCATGTTCTCCTCCCTTGTTTTCCTGCCTCTTCTATGTTGTGGTTTACTAGACGAAGCCAATGACACTTTCCCTTTCCTATTGTTTTGATTGCTGTCGCAGCAGCGGCCACACTTCCTCGCGCTAGCCTCTTCCTTCACCATGCTGTCGTAGACTGGGTCTCCCAACGACTGCGATACCTCCCGTGCCCTCACTGTAGCGAGAACCAACAGTGCAGGAGCCGGAGGATTTTGCAGTTTAGGAAGACCTGAAAGGGTGGTGCACATAGATGCTTGATTAAAATCTTTCAGCCAAATGTAGACTTTACTGTCCATCTCTTTCCTGTGGGTGACAATTTTGGTTCCACATTTCCCGTTCTGAGGAATGAAAACACAAAGAACCCCGACACCCTTGGCCACCCTTAGCGTTTTCCTTTGGGTTGGAAGAAGACCCGACTTTCACCATATCATTGAAATGGCTCGGATACATTATGCTGCCCAGACTTTCTATCCGACCCCAGGCCCATCCAAGGCTTAGATGCCAAGAATTAAACGAAGCATTTACATAATTAATAGATAGGAGGCTAGTTGCTGATCCTGACTCCCCATACATGTCCCTTTGGGCCGAAAGATTTCTAAAAAATGTTAAACTCTCTAACCAACCCCAGACCCATCCGGGCCTCAGGAACCTAGAGTTAAATGATTCATTAATAGAATTTATAGACATAACACTGGTTACAAACCCTGACTCCCCATACATACCCATATGGGCCAATAGATTTCCATAAAAGACTGAAATCGACATACTAGATGCTAACAATGACAAACTTAACCCAATCCCAACTAACCCATGCAATAAAATCACCAAACCCTTCCATTTCGGCTTCATTCCTTGCAGCAAGACCGCCATTCATGAATTAAGAAGGTCTGAGATACATAACAGTAGCCCTGCCTTATCGTCGCATTGTTGACGTCACCTTGGGTGCTCAACCTGGGTTGCAGGTCTCCAATTCTGTGAGCAACCTTTACCAGTGCACAAAAGTTCCAAAGGTGCAACCACAATAACGTTTGCATGCAAAAATCTAGACTTACCACTTGTAAAACCAATGTTACTGCGCCTGAGGTTTGATCTGCCACTTGGTTACATGTCGTCAGGTCCTTTAATTCCTTGAGCATGTGGAGGCATTGGGTGGGCCACCCACTTGCCTTGCCCCACCGTTCAGTCATTACTTCGATCCTTGCCCGAGTCTCTCCTCCCATCACATCCCAATCAAGGGAAAATAAAATAATAACTTTAATAATATATATATATAATAATATATATATATATATATATAAACAATTGTATTTTTAAATAATAGCATATTAATATATGATTAATTGGCTTAGTGGTAAATAGTTATTGATGTTAATATTGTTATTATTCTTTATATATTATATATATAATTTTGAAAAAAATATTTAGTTAAATGATATGTATCTATATATATATATTTATATATTGGTCTCTTTTCTTAAATTCTCATAGACCAAACTAACCTTGTGATGTTTATCATCAATTATTATTTTATATATTTATATATATATAAATAATTTAAGTAGTTAAGAAAATTCTTTTTAATTCTCCTATAATATGTTAAACTCATAATTTTTTCAAAATCATTACGTAAAAATATAATTAATTAATTATAAAAATTATATCATCTTTTCTTTTTATATTAATACCATTTTTTGAAATAAAATCTAAAAAACTTTATTTTATATATATATCAACTTTTTCTAATTTTTAATTTCAACACATTTACTATAATAAATTAAATTCATCACATTTTTAACAAAAAAATGATATAGAATAATTAATTAAAAAAATTATCCATATTTTTAATAATTAAAATTATTACGAAAATTGATAAACAATAATTGAATTAAAAAAAAAAAGCGAATTAAGATTTTAACCATAATAAATAAATGTATGCGTGTGGGGAAGAAAAAGTAGATAATAAGAATGATTAGGTGGTTTTTAAAAAATGATTAGTGTAATGATGATAAGGGTTAACGTAGAAGATATACAACGAAGACCAGATGGATAAATGTGAAGATTACGTTGATTATTATTATTGCAATTCTCTTTTTCCAAAGCCATGTTTATCACCTCTAAGATTTCAATATTCGTAACTTGCCGTAAACTTCAACGATAACGTATAGTTAACGAGTTTGGAATGGTTGATAGGAAGTTAATGGTACCAAAATTTTTGCCAGTCTCCATTTTGTAAGTTTTCTTTAATATTTTAATCTATATCAAATATATTTTAAATTTATATCCAATATAAGTGGGTGGTTTTATAAATTTTGGATTTGGAATTTAATGCTGAGAATAAGTTTAGGACGGGAAAAGTGTTTATTTATATATATCTATATGATATATTTTTGAATATATGTTAGCTTTTTTTCTTATAATTATATATATATATAGTTTAAAGAATAATATTTTATAGTTTATATGAAGAATATATATGTTTTGGTTTTTTAGAGGTTCTTACAAGAATATATTTATTATAAGCTAACATATTATATGTTAGAATTAAATTCAAGTGAAAAGATAATATTATTTTCCTAATTACCTAATTGATCTAATTGATATACACAATAATGATTTTAATGTGTATATAATTATAAATTCAATTTTATTATGTTTTTATTAAAATGGTATTTTTAAGTTTTTGAATAGTGAGGATCATTATGCTCTAAAATTAATGTAGACCATTTAAAGGTGAACTGTATGACACTAGGAAGTGATATATATATATATATATAATCCAAACTTATCTCTATACTCTTAGAGTAGATATTATTGGGTAGGTTCGATTTCCATGGACCTTTACTAAAAACCTTAGTATAGCTATAAGGCCTTTAAATTTTAGGCATTGCTTAAAACTATGCTGGGTACTTAGAGGTTCGGATGGACTTATAGTTAAGATGGAACCCTCTCAATGTAGGGGTTTCCTAATTTTATCCGGGGTACTTCGAAGGTAGGGTTGAACTTATGATTCAAGTAAGTTATAGTCGACACATACACATTAGAAATCCAAGCCCATCCCCTATACTTTCTTTAAGGTAGATAATATTAACTAGGTTTAACCATTATTACAAGTCTTTATCCTAGGGTAGTGATAGGAGCACTTGGAGGCTAGGGTTGAACTTATGGCACAAGGAGGTGGTGAATCACATAATGTATTATGTTTGTAGTGCATCTTCATTTTTTTTTGTTTTCTTTCACAAAGGTGGAAAAACTGATCATAGCTTAGTTGTCAATTGTTAGTAACGAATGTTATCCATGAATGCGAGTTGACTCATCACTATTATTGAAGGAAAACCACACCACTTGAAATAACTCATTAGTAGTTCATAAGGGGGTAGATTTTCACTAGTACTAGTTGCCTCTAGATCTTGAGCATTAGCTCATTTCCTTAGATTTAAGGAAGATAAGGTCTTAACCAATTAGAAGCAATTTTCAGTGTTATTCCAAAAGGAAAAGACAATTTTAACTTAAATAATATTTACAAAAATAATATCCCTTGTAATCCATCTTATTTTTAGAAATAAGTTGTCTCAAAATAATTGAAATTAAATACAAAATTCAAATAGTTTTAATAAAATAAATAACCTACTCAACAATTTTACCCCCTTTCTAAAAAAACATTATAGGTTGACCATATTATATTATAATATTTCCAAATTAGGAAAAATTGAAAAACATTGCCAAAAAAACATGTAAAAAAAGTCATCCACTTCCAAACATTCATAATTACTTTTCATTATCACTAATTACAACACAAATAAGGAGGAGAATGTTGACTTCTTACTATTTTATTTTATTAATGGGTGATGACTGTGAAATTAAAGTGTTATGTACCAGGAGGTTCGACGTTCAAACCCTCCCAATTTACTTGTGTCTATGGAAGGGGCATATGTAAGTACCTATGGGTTATAGTGGTAGCGATCATAATTGACCCTATGTTATACGAGTACGAAACCAACCCAGATACTGCTTCATATTATTATATGTTTTTGATAAATGATTTAATATTTTGGAAACATTAATTATTTGTAATAATGATAATCATTCTCCATTCAATTTAACTTCGATTTATTCATTTATAAAATGATGTTATTTATTTTGATTTATTATATTACTTGTATGATTAAATAATTTGGAAATGAAAATCTAAATTTTATTTTATTATTGTGATTTTTTTTTTTGCATAAGCTAAGAAGGTATGGTATTAAATTAGTTAAAAAAATGTTACATAATGAATGTTTTTGTGCGACTGGTCTACCATTACGGAAACCAAACTAGTCACGAAGCAAAATTGACTATGTCCATTTAAACTATCTACAACTGAAATAGAAAGTAATAATGTATGTTGAACCTACTATAACTAGCCTTGCCAACTTTTAACTATGCATTTTCTACTAATAGACATGAAAATAAACTTAACACATTATCGAAAGGAAGCGACATGACCATTCATTTGAAGGGGTTGTCCACTTGAATGGAGACATGAAGACTGGTCTCTTTCTTTGAGTCAGTAAGCTCCAAATTCACCTAAGCACAATTCATCTTCATCACTTTAATATCCAACTTCATCATCTGTCATTGCGCCTCATCCAAGCATAGAATAATTTCTTGTTACTCCTTGGATCACTCCACTAAGACTCATCCAATTATAGTTTTAACCTGCTAGTACTAAGTAGATATCGACGACCTACATGTCTTTTGTGTTTCTTATACTAGTTTCCCCTATGTCTAGAATCTAATTTCCCACAAGGCTTTAAGGTTTAACAAACAATTTTCTTACTTGTAGGAGAACCACAATAATAGAGGGTCAATTGTAGGAGACTATGAGTCCCTTAACTAATAGAGATATGAGAGAGTAGGGAAGGACCTTGAGCTTATAAAAAAACACCAAGTTCTATGTTGAAATGTGTAACTAGGTCCGGTCTTCATAATGTCTACTCTAATCATGATTTTATATATTTGATATTAAAGAGAAAATAAATTTGTTATTGTCATTCTTGATGCACGGGTTTCATGCTCAAGTTAAATTTATTTATAGGTCAAGCACCCATTGAGTGCTTCTAGGTTTGTCATAGAATTATGAAGTCAAAAGAGTCATTCTCATACATGTACTACCCCTTTAGGTATGTTGTATCTTCTAAAGAATTTTTTTGTAAAGCTAAAAGTGTCATAAAGATCCTCCAAGACCTTGTCAAACAAGTTGGCCTACAAGAAGGATCAAGTCAGCCTCATGGGAAGCAATTAGACCTCCTAAGAATCCTATATATGTGAGAGATCTCGACCTCCTATGGACACTCACTCATCGAAGATGAGGTAGAAGAAAGGAAAGAGAAGAAGGATAGAAGGAAGAAGGACATAATTGTTGGGTTTATTCTCTGTCTTCTTCTCACACATGTGAATACTAGGCCAACTTTGCTACAACAAAGTCGAAGTTGCAGAATAAATTTTTGGGAAGTCAAAATTGTAGAAGAAACTTTTTGGAAGTTGAAATTGCAGAAGAAAATGATGGGAAGTCAAAGTTGCAGAAGAAACTGTAGGGGAAGTTTGAAGTTGTTGGAAGTTTTTGGAAGGTTGAAGTTGTTTGAAATTGCTGAGTCAAAATTGTTGGAAGCTACAAGGTCAAAGTAGCTAGAAAGTTTCATCAAGAAGGAGAAGTATGACTTGGTCTTGGAGGGGTCTTTGAAAAGTGTCTTAAGTCTTTGAATTCATCATTTGAAGTCCTATATGAAGAGTAATTCTTGTGGGTTTTCCTCTTAAGAGGAGACGTTTTGGCCCTGACATGTAACCTACATTTCTATTTTATCTTCATAGTTTTCTAGTTGTTTTATGATAAGAACATAATAATAATCAAGTGAAAGAAGAAGCTAATAAAGTTAAGTAAAAATACATCACAAGCAATTATCAAGGTGAGAAAAATCACCTACTCTAATTGCCCCTAGATTTTTTCAACATGGTATCAAAGCTAAGGTGACATGACAAGGAGAGGAAGCTTGAATATCACTCCATTGAAGAAGGTTACATAAGGGTCGAGGATAAGGAGAACATCAAGGGAAAATAAGAAGCATCAAGGCAGGCTATTCATCTCATCACGAGGATCACATCGTCTATAAGAAACATCACTTTGGAGAAGAAGAAGACCACAAAGAACCTACCCACATTGAAGGTAGGACCCTACATTTGAAGCATTCTTGGGAAGCTTACACATTCTACAATCATCCAAAAAGGAAGCAAGAAATATCAATTCATCATCAAAGTAATCTCCCTCACATTGAAGAAAGGATCACATCTCAATAATCCTTGAAGAAGATCATCAAGTCATCATCATCAAGAGGGCATGTTAAATTTTCATCATCATTAAGAAGACATCAAATTGAAGATATCATCATCAAAGAAGCATCTTCACTTGACATGTAAGTATCTTTATATTTATGTCTGAATCTACTATCAACATGACTTCATTATGCAAGGAAAGCAACAAACTGGCTGGGTCATCAAATTTCTTTGCATGGAAGAAGAGGATAGATTTGATCCTCATAGAGAATGAAGTTATTGAATATGTTAAGGGTTCAATCTCCAAACCATCACAAGAGTAATCTCAAGCACTATCAAAATAAATGAATGAAGAAATAAGGGCTCAAAGAATCCTCATAGAATCAATCAAGGATTCCCTCATCCCTTATGTAGCAAAGTTGGAGAAATCGAAAGATATCTATGAAAAACTAGAAGAATTTTTTTTCATAAGCACTAAAAGAGAAGTTGTATCATTGAGATTCTAATTATACAAGATGAAGGTATCAAAGAATAAGGGATAGCCTCATACCTTATGAGGGTGTCACAAATAAGAGATCAACTTCAAGAATTAGGAGAAATAATGTCCGATAAAGAAATGATCACCGTTATGCTCAATGCACTACTTGATAAATAGGGAGAATTTATATCAAGTATCTATGGAAAGAAGTAAATCACTCCATTTAGTGAAATTTGGTCATTGTGTAAGATTGAAGAAAGCATATTGAAGGAAAAGAGCGATGTTGGATCAAATGAACAAGTTCAAACATATGTTTCCATGGCGAGGAGAAAAAGAAAGTTTTATCGTCGAAAAAAGAAGAAGATTGATATGTCAAAGATACAATGCTATGAGTGTAATGAATATGCGCATTTCAAAAGGAATTGTCCTAAACTCAAAGAACAACAAGAAAATAAAATATAGAAATGAAGCCCATATCACTAAAGAAGTAGAAAAACATGAAAATAAGAAGACAAAGAAGGAGGCCTACTATGTTTGAGATAATATCCTTCACTTAGTTCTTTTCAGTTATAAAAAATGACAGGAAGCATCACAAGTATGATAGGATGCATTATAGCAAGATAGAAATGACATCATCATATATGCATGGAACGATAGCTGAAGTAGAAAGTCCACATGGCTATAACAGACATCATGATAGAAATGGCATCCCCATTGAAAGAATATAAGGACAACCAAGTAGAAGTATATATGGTTGGTGGAAATTCATCTATTAAGATATAATATAAAGAAATTCCATCATACATCATCATTAGAATAAAGGAACATTTGCATAATGAGGATAATCGAGATCCTCCACTAGAATCCTTATAATAAGGTTCACCTCTACTTGGAAGAATCAAGTGTCTTGTTGATTATATACATTCCACCTTGTGTGGGATCCATTGTTCAGAAGAATGATGGTATGGTGATAAAGGAGTGCAACATGTTGAGTTGGTTGAAATACTTTCATCTTCAAAAAATGAAAGCAAGCTACCCAAAGGAAGTCTATATGGCCACATGAAGGAAGAAGTATGTATATCTTTGATAGATAGATAAATTCATGTCATCATATGGTTGCATATCGAATGGATAAAAGATCTATCTCATGAGCATGATAAAAGAAGAAGAAACTATTCTTTTAGAAATATACATGAAGGCATGTAGATAATATGCCTTGAACTCTTCTACTTATTGGTGTAATATGACATCATGGAAAATATGAAGTGGTTGGAATTCATGGTTCCTATGATGAAGGAACTATGTATAGATGATCCTGTGGAAACAATATGTGAAGAGAAGGTGAAAGAAGAGTTCTTGAAAGATGTATCTATAGTCACGTAAGATAAGATAAGTGATCAACATCTGATAATAAGAAGGATTAGCTATGACATATTGTTGGATCTCCAAGATGTCATTCAATCTACCCTCTTTTCTTTCACTTTGCTTCAAAATTTACCATATTTAGCAGCTCCATAACCATGCACTAAGACCATCTTCATAATTAAATATGGGTTTAGACATATTATTTTCCAATACATTTATTTTGGTATTTTGAGTGAATTTATGGTCAAATATTGGAAAAATAAAATGAATTCACTTATATATAAAAGTTGGATGAGTTTTGTGATGTGTGTAGGCATATTTGAAGATTCCAGAACAATCATATTTGGCCTCTAAGACTCAAATTCGAATTTTCTCTTTAAAACCTTGAATATTTGAGGAAGATTTGAGATTATTGGTCAAACACATTTCATGGAGAAAGATAAAGGAAGTTTTCATAAGTGTCTCCTATAAAAACTATGAGATATTTGTGAGAGGATATGAAGAGATGCTAATTGCTAGATGTCAACACATGGTTGTAACCACATGAGATATTCTTGGATCTATGAGAGATTTGTGGATCTACATTTATGAATTCGTTATCTTAGTTTTTGTATAAATAGAAGTGCCTTCTCCTCTCAAAAGGTGTGAAAAGTTTGGGATATATGTTTATGATTCAATGTAGAGTTTTAGATGTTAAGGATTGGCATTATGCTTATGATTGATGTAATGAATACCATTGTAGTTCACTTTGATATGGTTGGTGTTTGATCAATAGTTTTCTCAACTTTCCACCTCTCATGCACTTTATAATGACCACCTAATGAGTATGGGATGCATTGTAATATTCCATTTTTGCAAGATAGATTAGTTTATTTTATGACTCATTTTTAAGTCTTTTAATTAGATGCATTTTTTACATCTTTTATGCTCATTCCATTTGTGTTCTTTTGCAGGTCAAACATTATTGGTATTAGGTCATAAACACATTTCTTTCCAATTTGTTTGCTTTTCAATTCATAGATAGTCATGAATGATTCTAATTTGACAATGCACACATTAGTAATTTCAATTCTTCTCTCACTGCTTTTAGAATACATTGCCTTTAAATTTCATAGATTAAGAATTCAATGTTTTCTTGGTATATGATTTACTGCTTTCTAGATTAAATTTACTTTCAAGTCTTTACTTTCTAGTGATTAGAATAGATTTACTTTCATGTTTATAAGGTAGATTTACTTTCCTATTGATAAAGATAGATTTACTTTCATGTCATTATAATATATTTATTTTCATGTCAATAGCGTAAGTTCACTTTCATGTCAGTTGTCATTTCAATTCCATAGATTAAAAGATTTCTTTTCAAGTTCTGGTTGAGACTTTTGAAAAAGTAAGTGTTTGCATACTCATCTTAGACATTTTTCACTAATAGGTTTTATTTTAGTCTTGCAATTTCTTTCAATAGAGTAGAATTTCCTTTTTGAAATGGAAAGTTGATTCCTATCATATATTGTGCAAGTATACTTCGTAAGTTCACGAACGCTTGGTTTGACAATTTAATGACAAGTAATTTAACTAACAATTAAAGTATCCAACATTTTGGCGCCATTGCCGGGGAAGCATACATACAGGTAAATGTTAACCTAGAATGCTTTTTTAGCATTCAATCTCATTTTTAGGTGCATATCTAAAGCATGATAAATAGGATGCATAGATTTTAATCATTTTTATATTATAAGAACTATTTTGATCTAATCCATTTGTGGATAGGAGATCTAGAATGATGTTCAAGCATTCAAAGGAGTGCCAAGAGAATGAGGACTACATTGAAGATTGGTTTCAAAAAATGACTAAGTCACAACATTCTTCCATTCTTCAACAAATCTTGGTACCAAATTCAAATGTACAAATGATTTCTCATATCCTTGCAAACTTTGAGGTATATTTTTCAAATTCGGATGTGAGGATACTAGAGATTTTGATCCGTAAATGGCTTCATTGGAAATAATCATATACTTGGAAAAAAAATATTTTGTTCTTTTTCTTGTTCAAGATAGAGTGGGATAGAATCAAGCAATAAAACCAAGCTTGGTGATATTTTTGAATTTTTGTTTTTAATTTTTGAAGTTGGATTTCATTTATTTTCTTGAATTTTTCATTTTTGGTGGTGGAATAAGAGTCACCTCATTCACTAACCATTGGTAGAAAGACCTACAAGGAAAGGGACATTTCTGAAAGAAGAATACAAGTAGAGTTTGAGGAGCTAAAATTTGAGGTTTGAGATCAATTCTTTTCACTTTTTTTTCAAATTTTAGATTTCAAATGAATAAATAGTTTTGATATTGCTAAGTATGCTATGTTCTCGCGCCTTGTTGCGACTTGGAAGATCAAAAAAGAAAATTTGATAAGTTAGTCTTGAGATGAAGTTTTGCAATAAAATTTATAGATTTGAAAAAAAAATGATTAGTAGATCTAAATTTACTATTAATTCTAAAAAATTGATTAAATTTTGATCTCCAACTCAATTACTTTTGTCTCAATCTTGTTAAAACAATTTTTTTCCTTAAAAAAGAGCTAGTTAGATTTTTGTCAAAAAATTTTCCAGAATAAATTCTATATTTTAAATTAAAAGAAAAATCCTAATTAAATTAAAAAAACACATTAAATTAAAAAACAATAAAAAATAAAACATAATGAAAACAAACCAAAACAATAAAATAAAAACATATAAATAAAACAATTCAAAAAAAAAAAAACAAAATAATAATAAACAAAAATAAAAATAAATAAATTAAAACAAAATACAAAAGCACATAATACAAAACCAAGGCATAAAATAAAAATAAAACAAAAAAATGCATAAGAAAAAAACAAATAATAAAACCAACAACAAGACCATTATAAATACACTATGTATTAGGTCCTTATAATACTAGTGATTCCCCCATTACTATTATCATTGTAGCTTTTATTGTTATTTTTGTGTCTTTATTGTCCCCATATTGTTATTATTGTGCCACACAGAAGTCCACTATTGCTATTGTTGTGCCCTTATATTATTATTGTTATGTCGACTTTGATTATATTGTGACCCCTTAGAATCATATATATAGAAAGGAGGTTTTGTCATTTGTGTCATCCAAGAATTGTTCATTTGTGTAATGTAAAGGAGGTTTCCCCCTCGAAGAGGCTAATTTTGAAGTCGTTGATCTATTCTTTTCTTCTATTTTTGAGCTGGTTACATAACATTTGGTATTCATAGCTTTGGATTCTAGGGTTTCGCTACTCCAAACAGGTCATCGTGGATTTTCACTATAACTTTTTTTTTTTTATTATATGTTTCAGAAGCTGGAATTAAAACCCATTTTCGCCGAAATATCGATGAACCTCGGGTCCAAATTTCAGGTCTTTTTTCATCATAGTTTCGGATATAGGATCCAAGGAAGTTAGGGTTTTTGCAGGCTCCCGAATTCTATCTCAAACATGTGCCTTGGGGAAAATTGTCATAACTTTCTCTCAGGGCATCATATTGAAATTTTGTAAAATGTTATAGAAAGAGGATGACCTGTAGTTTTTTGTGTATCAGTTTCACTTCCTAAGGTTGAAACAATGACACCATTTCGTACAAGTTCGCTTTACTGAACCAATCTATAATCAGGTCATTGTGGGAGATTTGACATAACTCTTCCTTGGAGAATCCAATCTTACTTGCGGGGTTGGAAAGAGGACTCAGAGGGTTACCATAGGAAGAAATTTCAGACCTTGGAGATATGTAATTACAAATATACAACAGATTCAATATCGAGCTCTTACAAAGTGAAAAAAGGTGTGTAGTTTTTTTTTAATTTTTTCATAAGTTTGGTTTGAAAAATTAATTTGAAGGAATTCAAAGGACATAGTAAAGCATTATTATCATTAATTGATGCTCCGGAGAAAGAAAATGGAAACACCTAGTAAGCAACCTGAAAGCTCCAACATGACTCATGAAGAAGAGGAAGAAATGCAACATGATATATCAAAATTATGAGACCAAGTGCAACAAAATTCCCTCTCACAAAAAGTAACATAAGCTAAGATGGATAGTTTAAAGAAAGGTGTGGAAGCTAAGATGGATGGTTTAAAGAAAGATGTGAAGCTAATATGGATGACGTGGAAGCTAAGATGGATGTTTAAAGAAAGGCATGGAAGTTAAGATGGATGGTATAGAAGAAAAACTTATAGGCAACATGGAAGATTTGAAGACAAATTTGACAAATTTGCTACAAGAAATGCTTACTAATGGAAAAAGGGTAGTAAAGGAAACTCATGATGAGAAAAAAAGAAATGTTAATAATGATTTCATAGTCTCTAACATTGGATTGAAGACCCATCATGTTCTAAAGATCGATATGAGGAAGTTTGATGACAAGGATCCCCTAACATGGATACTATAGATGGATCAATATTTTGATCTCCATAATGTGAAAAACACACAAAAGGTATGCATTGCAACTTTATATTTGGAACCAAATTAGTTTGTATGGTATCGATGGATTTGGTCTCATAAAAAAATTGTCACTTGGGCAATTTTTACGGAAGAAATGATAGCGCATTATGAGGATACAAAAAGCAACACATTTTTGAGCCAATTGATAAATATTAAACAAAACGGTTCAATGATAGAGTACATTGGGGATTTCCAAAAATTGAATATAAGGGTAAAATATATTCCAGAGGAGCATAGGATTGACGTGTTCATAGGGACTTTAAAGGATAACATCCAACATGAGGTTCGTGATGGGCCTCTAAATTAGGCATAAATTAAGGCCCATGCCTCTAAATTAAAACATAAGGCCTATGACCGTCCTTTAGCACATTAAACCTCTCTTTCTTCATTAGATAATTTATTTTTAACTTTAATAGATTCATTAGGAAGGTTTATGAATAATTGGATATTTGTGCCTAATATTCTTTATTTTTGTGGAATATTATGAGAATATTGGGCAAATTATGAGGATTTGGAGGAGGAGATAATTTAGGTACTTTTTCCCTACTACAGGAGGATCAATAATAAATAATAAATCAATAAGATATTATGGAATTATGTCACAAATTGTGGAACTCCAATGATTGAGAAAATCTAGGAATGTGCTCCACTAATAAAGGGACCAAATCCACTAATCAGGGGACCAGATCCACTAATCAAGGGATTTTGGTGGGGAAAGCTTCCTCCATTCATGGGGAATGATTCCTCATCATTTTTTATAAGTACCAAGTCGAATTTTCGTTTAGAGATAGATTTTCATTAGTGTTCTTGTGGAGAGAACTCATATTTCTGCAGCTCCATTGTATTTTCTTGTAGGGATGTAATTGTATTGATGGAATAATGAAGATTGGTTTCATGTTCATATTTTAGATCTTGTTATCCTCCATAGGTCTCTGAGTTTCCTTGGGCTTGGCCATCCCAGGAGCCTCAGAGCCCTTTTGTATCATTTTCTTTCCTTCTTTTCAATTCTTATTCACATGCATCTCTAGTTTTTATTTCTTTCTATTTCTGCATTTAGTATTATTGATTTCTTGTTGTAGGATTGAGTTAAATGGTTGATGTAAATTTTTTTGCAGGATCAAAAGCATTATTTCATCATTGGAAAAGATTTCTAAGTTCGTAGTAATCATTAAGCTACTTGGATTAATCTTCTTATTCCCAAATCTAGACTGCTGGACCTCTTTTTTAACAAAGAACAATAAATTTTGTTATTCTTCAGGACATGCTGACAAGCTTCAATCGAGTTGGTTCCAACTGAATTAGATCACAAAAACATTCTAGTTCATAAAAAAAATCACCCCATTTCATTTGCACTTGATTTGGTTAGGCATTTTTAAAATTTACTAGCTCACTAGTTCTCGAATTTCTAGATTTTTGACTAGTAATGTTTTTTTTTTTTTTGCATGGGTTAATAGAGGTCTTTTGAGTGGTTCCACTTGGAATAGGAAACTAAGAAATCCTATTTAATAAAATAATTTGTCCCATCCAATTTGGATTTGATTTTCTTGGTCATTAAACCCTCACCAATTTCATCCTTTCACAAGGAAACTTCTCCAAGATTTTTGAGCAAATCCATCCATCTCCTAACTTTGGTTTTGAGTTATGAAGTGGTCCTAAGAACTCCCTTGCCTAATTTCATCCACCAACCACCTTCCCTAATCTTTCCATCACCTTCAACATCCATCCTTTTTCTCTCGGTTGTATCTTGTAGGTTTTCAGGGGATCTTGTAGGTTTTTAGTACATCCTGTAGTGGCCTATTTTGAGGCCGAATTGAAGGAAAACCTCCAAGAAGCCACACAAGGTCACCTAAAGGTCTTCCAAGCCTTCCAACCATCTACCATAATCTCCAAGCCACTTGCCACATCACCAAAAGAGATTAGGTTTCACACTCTCACATGAAAAAAGACAAAAAGAAAAATAGATTTATTTTATTCATTTACATGCACATCAGTAGAAGGTTTGATGGTTTGAATCTGCATGCTTAGGATAGTAGGATTGTATACATGTTAACTTAGCATTATTTTGAAGTAAATTCTCTTAGTAGTTAGTTAGAAAATGGTGTGTTTTAGCATTTGATTTTAGTCTCTTTCCTTGTACTTTCTTTCTTGCAATAAGTTAAGGTTCCATCCTGAACATTTCATTTTCTGTAATTAGTTTAGAATTTGGCTTCAGTACATGCACTCCATTACATCATGACAGCAGAGGAAGGACACATTGTATGCCGCACATATAGTGCTGATACCTCTTAAGTTTGTATGAACCCCAGGTTGATAATTAAAGTCAGTAGTCTTGGGAGTTGCAACATTCTTGTTGCAATATCGAGGCTCATCAGTTCACCTTTGGGAACTTGATTCATTGGATAAGCCCTTCAGGTTGGAAAGAAAAATGGAAAGAAAAATTATGGAAACAAGGAATCATACTACTCACAACTATAAAGATAGAAGTGTTGTTTCCCCTAGCCTTCCACAACCTACAAAGTTGATACCACAACAATTGGAAGAAAAAAGAGAAAAATGGCTTTGTTATAGTTGTGATAGAAAATACACTGAAGGTCATAAGTGTGCTTAGAAGAAATTATTTTACATAGATTATGAAGAGGAGGAAGAAAAAGAACAAGAAACGCCAAAAGAAGAGGATATACACCAGGAACAAACCCTAGAGAAAGAAGAAATGAATCCTACCATACCTTGTAATGCATTGGTCGGAATTACCACTCCTCAAACTATTATTATAGAAGGACATATCAAGAAGAAAAAGGTAATAGTGTTGATTGATTCAAGAAGTACCAATAATTTTATTCATTGTAAGATAGCCAAGGAATTGAATTTCTTCCTATATCCAGCACCAAAGTGTAGGAATTTACAGGGTAAATTCCTCAAATAGAACACCAAAGGACACTGCTCACAAATAGATCACAAATCAAAACACCAGTATTTTGACGTGGTTAAAACCCTCAAAGAGAGAAACAGTCCACGGCCTGAGCCAACGCAGCCACTTCAGGCAATTTATTAATAAAAGAATGAAAATTTACATAACCTTCTCTCATGAACAGTTAACCTACAAATGACCCTCCATGCTCTTTAAATAGAGATCATGGACCAATCATGTCTTTAGCCATGGATCAAGTGTCGGTAATACCGAGGAGAGAATGAACCGTCGGATCACTACATATCATGACTGTCAGATTGTAAGTTACAAAAGTACATAGAAAAGAAACACACTTTACCTAACTCTACACTAGACCAAGTTATACTTAACTATTTCCTATGTGTTGGAATATCCTAACATCCCCCCTTAAGAACAACTTGGATAGGATTGAAGGATTTACAAATATGACACAATAGGAGAAGGAAGGAGGCACTAGAGCCTATCCCCCTTAGTGACAACTTCCTGAACTCCAACCATAAATTGAAGTTTAGTAAACTTCGCTTTTATGAGGGCCTTTGTGAAGATGTCTGCAACTTGATCATCAGTTGAACAATATTGTACTTCAAGAACATGGTTGTGAATGAGCTCTATGATGAAGTGCATGTGCAGTTCAATGTGTTTGCTACGCTGATGTTGGACTGGATCTTTGCATAGTTGAATGGAACTTTAATTATCACACCAAAGTGTAGTCGGATGCTGCTATTGAAAGCCAAACTATGACAGGATCTGACGAAGCCACAAGGCTTCCTTACTAGCTTCTATTGCACCATGATACTCTACTTCTGCTGAAGAAAGAGAAATGGCACCTTGTTTCTTGCAAGCCCATGTAATAGGTCCTGAACCAAGAGTGAACACATAACACGCAGTAGACTTCCGATCATCAGGGTCACCAACCCAATCGGAACCAATGAAACCAACCAATAGAGGAGATGCTTCGACACTGTAATGAATCCCAAACTGAACTGTACCTTGAACATAACGAAGTATTCTTTTCACTGCTTTCCAATGACACTCATGTGGGTTTTGCATAAACCGAGCAACAAGGCCAATAACAAAAGAAAGGTCAGGACGATTATGGGTTAGATACAAAAGTTTTCCTACAAGTTAACGATGTAAAGTAGCATCAACTTCAGGAGAAGTACAAGTGACTGAAAGTTTGGCTCTAGAATAAAAGGGAGAAGGGGTTGGATTACAGTCTTCCATGTGAAAATGGTGTAGAAGATCACAAGCATACTTAGACTGGGAAAGGGAAATACCTTCCTTGGATTGCA